>SCLG01000510.1:32351-68426 GCA_004367875.1 Oikopleura albicans | reverse complement strand
AGGCTAATTTGGCGCATGATGGTGGAGGAGGTTGAATGTGCGCAATTGTCGTTATAATGGGTGTTATACATTTCTAGTGCAAACGAAATCCACTCCGAATCGACCGTTTTTAGCGTCGGATCTTCTTCATCGATCGAGCTCATTAACTGCTCGGCACATATTTTGAGGAAAGAGGTCACGGCACACCGTCGAAAATGGTTCCGGAAGGCTTCATTGTCCTCGGCATCACCAAGAATAAAACACCTAAATGAATATGAAATCAAATTGTAATAGGGTGCGTAGTTAAGCGCCCACTATTGATTTTTGCGGCATATCGCCTACGCATTGAGCAATTAATGGGCTAATTTGCTGTTAACAGGGCACTTTTTTTACACTTTAGTGGGTACCGGTACGGTACAAGTTGAACCAAAAAAAATTAACCCCTTTTGTTCTGAATTTATTTTGATGGGGCGCCTCCGACGGGCCATAATGGCCATTTTAAGCCCTGCAGGGCCCTGAGTTTGAACGGGCTCATTAAAAAAACGATTTTTTTGTTTGTTTTTCGCTTAATCAAATGATATGTCAGTGAAAATCAACATAAAATAAGTAATTGGGAATCAGTATATAGGAAAAAAGAAATTGTAAGTTTACTAATGTGTCTAATGTGCTCAAAAATCTTACATAAGCTTGTAATGCTTCAAAAATCCCAGAAAAATGTTATACACCACCTAACGATTTGAAATAACATTTTGCATTTGAAAAACCACTTTTGAGTCTAACATTTTTCTAACTTTTACGCCTAAAAGTACCTTGGATAGAAGTCTTCCGAGTGTCGGTCCGAAACCCACGAGACATGCTGTAGGCAAGAAGTGAGTCCCGTTTTTGTCACAAAACTCGCTTTCGGAAAGTGGTTTAGAATTATATCCTTATTGAGACTATTGAAATCAATTCGATGAAGTGGGACAAACTGAAGGTCGGGCTCGTGATCTCTAAGGGCCCTCGAGACCAACTGATCAAAATCGTCAAGTGGTAAATGAGGGACTTTTTCTTGGTCGAGCATATTGTCATCTTTCTCGTCATCGGCGTCTTTCTCACCTGTCGCGAAACGCTTTTTAAGTTTTTAGAATTAACCCCACATGTAATTACCAAAATGAAATATTCAGCGCCGTTATCTTGCAAATTTCGTATGAAAAAATCCGCAAGATAACGGAGCAAACTGGGATATCTGCAAGATAACAGCGCAGTGGTTAACACATCAATAGGGATTCCTTGAAAATTGACCGAAAATATATAACGAAGCGAGCGGAAAATTTTACAATATAAGTTATATTATATAACATAAACAAAGCAGGGGATGTAAATCATTTACACCAGGTGCGCCGTTATGTTACAAAACCAAATCAAAAAAGTAACATAAGGGCGCAGTGCGTAGGCAATTTCGCTGAAACCGCCAAAAAAATTAAAAATTGTAACATAACGGGACGAAAGGGGAAAATATTGCACAATACGTGTTTTTTTTGTACAAATTGTAACATAACGGCATAGTGCGTAGGCAAAAACACCAGAATTTGTTTTGCTAAAAAATTGTAACATAACTGAACGATCGGGAAAGTGTATAGTATAAAATACAATAAAGATATATTGTATTTACACATATTGTATTTACACTGTGCTCTAATCTTCCATGCCCTAATCTTGCTTTTCCCGCCTATCCGCATACGCCATTTAAATCTGGGAACAAAGATTTTTTTCACATGGTGTTCAAACTTTTTGTTCAATATTAGGGCGCAACGGATGTATCAACTTTTTAACACGTGAACCACGAATACTTTATGAAACGAGCACACGGTTATCCGTTTCCTATCAGTCGGAAAACTCTTTCTAATTACATTTTACGATGGTCTTTCTAAAAACTCTGCCTTTGTTTTTGACGTGAATTTTTCTACCCAGCCACGTGATTTTAATGCTTGCCGGACATAGCGATGGCCCCCATCGAGTCGAAAAACTTTTCGCTCTTTTATTGCCTAAAAAATTTTTATCAAAATTCATGGAGTCATCTGCGGCTCTCGTTATGTGGTTTAACTCTCAGGGGGAAGAAAAAAAATAAAAGGACAATCTTTTAAATGCTTGAAAAATGCTCTCTAGCGCTTCACATGCTTAGCGTGAGAAATGGAAAACTAAAGAAAAACGAAACACTTCACGGTCGTATCGTGACAATTTCGTATGAGTCATAGGGTCTAAAATCTCTCAAGCTATGGGATCATTGTCAAGATATGGGAGCATCGACTCTTCAATCAGCTCTGTACAAGGTAAAATACATTGGTGAGATTTAGGTTATATCTCTGATTAAAAAAATTTTTTAAATTGATTTAACATATTTTTGCAAAAAAATCATTAATATAATTAAAAAGGCACATACATGTATTTAATTATGACTCATAAATGTAGAGACATTTGTCAAGATATGGGGACACCAAGTGCATGAGTCGGAAACAAAAATTTGTCAAGATATGGTCGATACAACTGTAATGCAGGTGCATCGCCCGTATCTTGACAGATTTTAGGCTCTTTCGCTCAATGTCCCCATATCTTGACAATTTTAAATAAGTCAAAAATATATTTTACCAGTTAAAAATAAATACATACATTTACATCTCTATTTTCACATTAAATATCATCATTTTAAATCCGAGAAATAATCCTAAAATTGTTTTGGACCATTCACAGAGGTCGTCGAACAGTCGGTGCTCCCTTATATTGACAGATCGCCCATGTGTCGACGCTATGTGTCATTCAAAAGTGTCAAGAAATGGGCGATATGTGAGTTACCCAGTTTTTTCGCGCAGAAGAAAATTGGAATCTTTGAATCTAGAAAATACGAAATAAAAAGTATTTTTTGTTACTTACTTGTTCAGCTCGACTTTTAGCCTTGGTGATTCTCTCTAGGTTTGCGTAAATATCGGTTGCTTTTCTTTGGGGCGATTGTGTGTTTCTATGGCTACCCATTTGGAGCGTGGCGTTAGAAACTACTTCTTTTACTTGAGTACATTCCGTATTGTTCCGTAACTTAAACTAAACATGTTCAACTTCTCTAAAATCTCAGGTCCTCAATGGTTAAAGTTTATTTTCTCTATTCCGCAATGTTAAAAAAACCAAAGCATACTTGCTTGTTCTCTTCCTAAAGTTTAATCGTTAAAAACAAAAGAAAAAACAATGGTCATTCGATCACTTCTATATTATTCCAAAATATATTTATACTAGAGGGGACAACATGTTATATGTTATGTTTTATTTCATAAAATTCCATAAAGTATTTTTACATTAATTCAAGTTTACGACATGCATTTTAATTTAACCCTTGGGAGTTAACCTTCATTTTTTTAAAGATTTTTTATGTTAAAAATTGTATTTTGTTTAATGTCTTTACAGTTGTTTATTTTTTTTTTTAATATTAAAATTTTCTAACATAAACATAATTGACTTGGTAACACATTTGTATAGTAATAAAAAAAAATTTTTTTGAAAATTTCGCTAAAAAATATGTTTATTAGTTCATTCTATTTTTCTAGGGCTTTTAGTAAAAGCCTTTTACAGATATCTTGATGCAAAATAGTACAAATGAATCAGCAATTTTTGTGTTAACTCTCAGGGGGAAGGACTTTTTGATAACCCGTAGGGGAAAATTGTTTGCATATATGCACACACTTAAAAATTCACAATAATTTAAGAAAAACGGGTTAAACCAAGTTGTAGAGCGTGTCAAACTACGTCGATCTGACTATTCAGAAATTGATTTGGGCCCCCTAAAGAGCTGTTTGAAATCTCCAACCTACGCAAAAAAAATACCGTCAATGCAATTTTATCGAAAAGTTGAGGGGGGCAGCAATACCAATTCTGCCCTACGGGGCCTCCTTATGCCTTAAATTGACGAAAAACCAAGTCGTGTGCATATATGCACACACTTCCCCCCGCGAGTTAAAAAATAATGCGAAAAAGTTCTTATAATTTTAGCAGTTTCTTGAAACGTGTAAAAAGCAACAATGAGGTCATTATTCACGCGCTCAAAGAACAAAAGCGTTTCGCTGAAAACTTCTGATTGATTCTACGGCAAAAATGTTGGAAAATTCAATTAACCTACGCAAAAATCATTTGAAAGTTCGACGCGAAAATTTACTTCTTCCACTGTAAATTGTAACTACAGTCAAATTTTACACATTTCGAAAGCCATTAAAAAACGCTCCGAACTAAGTTCTAATTTTTGGTCCAATTTTAATTTCTAAACCTCTCCGATTTACCGGTTTTAACGATGATAAAATTTTACTTCATTTTGAGCCACAAGGTGTCCCTTATAAGTTACTATCACAAACAAAAGTATATTTTATAAAATTTTAATCTCTGTGGATTAAGGAATTTAATTTTTGACAATTTTCATGATGTTTATTTAAATACAAAAAAAATGTTCAAGTTCGTCATAGCAATGAAATTATATTACAATTGATATCGATAGTGCAAATTTATTTANTTGCCCGGTTAACCGTTTGTAAATTTGTGGTTTTGTGGTCAAATCGACCAAAAAGTGTCCAAGGGTGGTCGGGAAGCTTCCGAGAGTATGCTCAATCGATTCAGAACCATCGATTTGCTTATAGAGAAATCTGCTTATGAGATTTTACGTAGGATTAGATAGGAGTAGAAAAAAAGCCGGACAAACGTCCGGCCCCGTGCTCAGGGATGTGCTGAATAATCGTGCTTGGGGGTTAACCTACGCAAAAATCATTTGAAAGTTCGACGCGAAAATTTACTTCTTACACTGGAAATTGTAATTACATTCCAATTTTGCACATTTCGAAAGCCATTAAAAACGCTTCGAACTAAGTTCTAATTTTTGGTCCAATTTTAATTTCTAAACCTCTCCGATTTACCGGTTTTTCCGATGACAAATTTTTACTTCATTTTGATCCACAAGATGTGCATTATAAGTTACAATCACAAACAAAAGTATATTTTATAAAATTTTAATCTCTGTGGATTAAGGAATTTAATTTTTGACAATTTTCATGATGTTTATTTAAATACAAAAAAAATGTTCAAGTTCGTCATAGCAATGAAATTATATTACAATTGATATCGATAGTGCAAATTTATTTAGTTACTTTGGGACAGTTCTATGCATATACTGCTCGCATATAAAATGCTCATTTTGAAATATCATTTTCTTAACATTACAATTTAATGTACAGATTATTTAAGGATGTTTTATTGGTAGTAAAATTTTAATTTGCTGTAAATAATATGCGTGTCATTTCACACGCGCTCAAATCCGGCCGGAATATCCTTTTCCATCATTTATCACAGATAAATTACAACTCCTAACCACTTATCTTAACACTAGTTATATTAACAAAATTGGGTTATGCTAACACTTTTTGCGGCATTGGGTAACATAATTTGACCAAAACGTATCGCGATTTCCAATTATTTTATCCAATGCCGCAAAAAGTGTTAGCATAGCCCAATTTTGTTAATATAACTAGTGTTAAAATAACTGGTTAGGATGTGTAATTTATCTGTGATAACTTATCACTGATAAGTGATGAAGAAGGATATTCAGACTGGGTTCGAGCAATGCGGCAATGCCCTACCAAATTATCTTAACAAAATTTAATTATCTTAACTCTTAGGGGGAAGGAGTTTTTGGGAACCCGTAGGGGGAAAATGCGTGTAAATAAACACGCACTTAAAAAATTCACATTAATTCCCAATAATTCAAAAAACTGGTAAAGCCAAGTTGTAGAATCGACTACGTCGATCTGATTATTCAGAAAATGATNTGCTCGCATATAAAATGCTCATTTTGAAATATCATTTTCTTAACATTACAATTTAATGTACAGATTATTTAAGGATGTTTTATTGGTAGTAAAATTTTAATTTGCTGTAAATAATATGCGTGTCATTTCACACGCGCTCAAATCCGGCCGGAATATCCTTTTCATCACTTATCCCAGATAAATTACACCTCCTAGCCGCTTATCTTAACACTAGTTATATTAACAAAATTGGGTTATCTTAACACTTTTTGGACCAAAACGTATCGCGATTTCCAATTATCTTACCCAATGCCGCAAAAAAGTGTTAACATAACCCAATTTTGTTAATATAACTAGTGTTAAGATAACTGGTTAGGATGTGTAATTTATCTGTGATAACTTATCACTGATAAGTGATGGAGATTCAGACCGGATTCCAAATTATCTTAACAAAATTCAATTATCGTTTGAGTACACGTTTTCAGGACACTTGCACCCGTCCCCTCATCGGGCCAAATTTTGTCCAGATATCGGCTGTAAAGACATGGGCGCAATATAGCGTATATTATATACGCTATATTACGCCCATGTCTTTACAGCCGATATCTGGACGGTATATAGCATAGTTTTGACATTACATGTACATACTATGTCCGATTACCTGGTATGAAATACATACTACAGACTGCATACTACGTATTGTATGTATTACATACCAGGTAATCAGACATGTAAAAGTTATTTTCTTATTTTTAGAACGGTATTCCGTCTCCCCGTTTTCTAGAAACCCATGTCCCAACAAATTAGTACTTAGTTACTAACTGGTATTACCCAGTGGGTAAGTTTCATACCTGAACAGTACCAAGAGAACCAGACGGTTGAGTCATAGTGACTTATTTAACGATTCGTTTAAAGCGCGCCTCACATTCATTCATTCCAACATAGAAAAAAACGCGAACTTTTTGTTCACACTTTTCGATTCAAAATCAAAAAAAAAATCTTTGTGACGCTGCAGCGAAAGACGAAAAGCCGAAACTGATCAACCTGAAAAACCGCTCACTCAATTTTAAGCGGAATTCTAGAACGTTATTTTCAAAGTTTGACAAATTCAGATTATTTTCAATTGTTTTTTTATCAGCGTAGTGAATTCACTAAACTGAGTCCGTAATTATGAATTAGAGAAAGTACTAATAAAGTGAGTTTCCTAGATTGTTGCAGCACCTTACTACATTTGGTATGACTCATACCGTATGAATGGTTTTCACCATTTTTGGTATACACCAGTTTTACAGTTATCTTTCGTACGGTTATCTTTCATTTTTGAGCCTATTTTCAGTTATCTGTCGTTTACGGTTATCTTTCATCATTTTTGCAAAAAAAAGTCCGCCTACGTATTTTTCACAGTAAAGTAGTATTTTGATTCAAAATTTTTGAAGTCGGTATTTCGTATCATTTTTAAGAAGAAAAAATGATCGAGATGATCACGAGCGTACAAAGTTTGTACTACAAACACAAAATCTAAAAAAGCAATAAATTGCTCTAGAATTAACATCTGTTTGCTTTGTTACAATGGCGTTAGACCCCTATAATTACGTAACGCCTATTTTCAGTTATCTTTCATTTCGTAGAAAAAACACGTATTTCGCAATAATATTGAGTTACGTAATGCCTATTTTCAGTTATCTTTCATTTTATACAATAAAAAACACGTATTGCGCAATATGCGCATGTTACGTAATGCCTTTTTCCAGTTATATTTCATTGCCTACGCAATTTCAACCATACGCCTACACAAATTGTGTACGTTAATAACCACTGCTTATTATTTTCTCTGAACTAACCGTTAACTTCGGTTAAAAGGCTGGTTCGTTACTATTATTTGAAGAGAAAAATGTGCTCAACAACTTGGAATCTAAGAGGTTAAAACAATACAGTACCTTATCCGATAAATACAATAGCGATTGGCCAAATACCCCCACAAAGTGTTCGGTAATCTTCTGAACGAACTTGTCCTTGTGATAACGCGAGTTTTTATAAAGTTTGCAAAGTTTGCACATTTTTATTTTAAATGTTTTGTAAAACTATGTTTTGTAGATAATTCTCCCTGATTAACTTTTTTTTATTTGGTAGATTAGATCATCTTGATTTCTCAGCAATTAAATTTTGGCACACGAAAACATACATTACATAATTTACTGTAAATGTCTTCGATAGTATCGGCTACGCAACCCTTGAAATGGCTTTGGGATTCGAATTAAGGATGGTACGGTTGATTTGTTTACAAATTAACTCAATTTTATTTTGCCAAATTTCGAGTTAGATTACTTTCAGATAATCTTGTAACGGTATGAATGAAAAAATAAGTTCACATAAAAATCTAGAAATTTTGGTTATTTCCTGAATATACCATCTGCTAAAAAACATAATTTATCATAAATACGCAAAAAACTTTTTTTATATCAAATTTACCCAAAATTATAACATATTGTTCTTTTAATCTCTTTTTCAGCTGAATCCGCGTGGTGTCCCAAACCAGACAAAAGTATATAACTCCCAATACTCGTCAATGGATTGGGACACCTCGTGGATGGAGCTGGAAAAGATATTAAAAGAACAATACTGTTCCTTGCCATTTCCAAGACACTTTATTTGTGAACATATAAACCGTACCATCCTTAAAAAAAACCTTCAAAATTGATTTATAGTACGTTTACTTCTGTGGATAACTTTATACCAGCAAGTCAAAATAGACGTGGAAACTTATTGAAGTATTGATAATTTTATTTGAGTTTTTATCTGAACATTTTTTGATGGTCAAGGTCGAAATCAGATTGATTTTGACGTCCATTTTGACTTNATGTGCTCAACAACTTTGAATCTAAGTTAAACTTGGACTCTGAGAGGTTAAAACAATTATCAATACAGTACCTTATCCGATAAACACAATAGCGATTGGCCAAATACCCCCACAAAGTGTTCGGTAATCTTCTGAACGAACTTGTCCTTGTGATAACGCGACTTTTTATAAAGTTTGCAAACTTTGCACATTTTTATTTTAAATGTTTTGTAAAACTATGTTTTGTAGATAATTCTCGCTGATTAACTTTTTTTTATTTGGTAGATTAGATCATCTTGATTTCTCAGCAATTAAATTTAGCACACGAAAACATACATTACATAATTTACTGTAAATGTCTTCGATAGTATCGGCTACACAACCCTTGAAATGGCTTTGGGATTCGAATTAAGGATGGTACGGTTGATTTGTTTACAAATTAACTCAATTTTATTTTGCCAAATTTCGGGTTAGATTACTTTGAGATAATCTTGGAACGTCTGGTACAACGCATAAATGAAAAAATAAGTTCACATAAAAATCTAGAAACTTTGGTTATTTTCTAAATATACAATCTCATAAAACATAATTGATCATAAATACCGTATTTAAAATACGCAAAAAACATTTTTTATCAAGTTTACCCAAAATTATAACATATTGTTCTTTAAATCTCTTTTCCAGCTGAATCCGCCTGGTGTCCCAAACCAGATAAACGTATATAACTGCCAATGCTTGTAAATAGATTGGGACACCGCGTGGATGGAGCTGGAAGACATATTGAAAGAACAATGCTGTTCACGTAGGTTCTTTACTTTTTTCAAGACAATTTATTTGTGAACACATAAACCGTACCATCCTTAAAAACACCTTCAAAATTGATTTATAGTACGTTTACTTCTGTGGATAACTTTATACCAGCAAGTCAAAATAGACGTGGAAACTTATTGAAGTATTGATAATTTTATTTCACTTTTTATCTGAACATTTTTTGATGGTCAAGGTTGAAATCAGATTGCTTTCACGTCCATGTTGACTTGGTGGTACAGAAAGTTATTGATAAAAGTAAACTTAATATTGGGCTACCGAACAAAATTTTTCAGGTAAAAAAATGTCGCCATATTTGATTAATCAAAAAAATTTGATTTAATTAAAAAATGGACCTTTTTTCTGGAAAAAAGGCTTTTTTCCGGATTTTTCCCATTTTCTATTAAAAAAAAACATGGTTACATGTTTTAAAGGTGCATAAAAAAGCGGTAAGATAACCCAACTTTGATAAGATAACCACTTAGGGCGTAGGTGGAGACCTCTTTACGTTTTGATCCGAAAAGTGGTAAGATAACCCGTCAGGTGGTATTCAGATGTATATTCGGATTCAGTGAAACGAGATCTTTCATTTGCTCCTTTTCTTGAAATCGATGAAAAAATGTTTGATCAATTTTCAACCCACACAAAATTTTCGAAAAAAAAATTCAAAAAAATTAGTTCAAATTTTTATTCTCAAAAGCTTTAAAATGTACTCTGCCGATTTTGGATATCATTTATGGACCATAAACTATATGATATAGTCTATATCCAAAATTGGCAGGGTACATTTTAGTCCATAAATTATGGTACTCTCGAACCGGAAGTTTGTGGGCAGCATATCAACTTTTCCGGTGTTAATTGAACTAACAAATTTTAACTACACCATCTGAGGGGTTATCTTACCTTTATAAACGCTAAAAAAGCGGTAAGATAACCCAACTTTGGCGTAAGATAACCCGTCAGGGCGTTTAGTTTAACTCCCAGGGGGAAGTGCGTGTAAATAGACACGCAACTTGTTTCTTTCGTCGATTTAAGGCATATGGGGGCCCCGTAGGGCAAAACGGGTATTGGTGACCCCCCTCAACTTTTCGAGAAAATTCGATTGACGGTGTTTTTTTGCGTAGGTTGGAGATTTCAAACAGCTCTCTAGGGGCCCTGGTGGCCCAAATCAATTTCTGAATAGTCAGATCGACGTAGTTTGGCTTTACCAGTTTTTTTGAATTATTGGGAATTAATGTGAATTTTTCAAGTGCGTGTTTATTTACACGCATTTTCCCCCTACGGCCCGTAGGCTACGGGTTCCCAAAAACTCCTTCCCCCTAAGAGTTAATAATTGGAAATCACGATACGTTTTGGTCAAAAAAGTGGTAAGATAATCCAATCTCGGTAAGATAACCCCTCAGGTGGTGTATTTTCAAAACTTTAAAAAAATACTTACCGATCTATGACAAGTGTGTTTATTTTCCGAAAATCCAGTTAGTTGGCGATTTGTGTGCGATTTTAGTTTCAAAATCTGAACATTACTCATATAAAAATGCGTAGGCGGTCGTGGATCAATCAGAGCAAGCAAAATTTGACACCTAAAATAAAGGTTATTTTTTTCTAAATTCTAAAACATGCTGACTAATTTCAAAATGGAAAATAAAAGTGAAATTTGAGAAGTAAGAAAACAGGGATATATTTGGATGTTGGGCTTCAGTCGTCTGGCGGTTAGCTTCAGAGCTCTCAGGGTTTCTTCCCGAGAAAATTCCAGTTTTTTGAAAATTACCCGTGGAAATGACGCATCACAGAGATTTTTCACCGAAAGTCAAGATCCCCACACTTCAGAAACACTTGATTATATGTTACAAGTTCATAAGGTAAGATTTTAAATCCGGTTTTCGTCCCGACTCCCATTTCGGACGTTTTTTTCGCCATCAAATACGTTCAAAACATAAAAAAAATACCATGCTAGGTTATATGAACCTATTAGAGATGATATTTTCGTGAATCAAGAGCGTCCCTTATGGGACTTAAGACTGTAGTAGAGTTCATGGGTCCACAACGGTACGCTTTTAACCCCCAAACACGATTATTAAGCATATCCGTGAACACGTTTGTCCGGCCCCTCATTCACTTTTCTCGGATCCTTCGAAATGACCGTCGTTTGTACGAAAAAAATTAAAAAAATGGGGGAGGGCGTAAGGCGACATAACGAATACTCTATACAGGGGGTTCTCCAATCCCGCGGAATTCCGGGACCCTAAAAATACCGGTTAATTGCCGGTTAATCGGGCAACATAAGCGGTAAAAATGAACAGACTAGTTAGCCGTTTACTAGTTTAAAGTTTTGAAAAACATGCCAGCAAAAATATTCGCTTGAAAGCTATTAATTGCAATTGACCTTCAAAGGGCTTTCTAGGGATAAATCAACAACTATTTACTTTTGGTGACGGCAACTAAATTACATATTTTTTGTATATTTTTTGCTGTTCTCGGACTTTGTAATTGCTTTTTCTATCTCTGTTTTACCTAATACTTGATTTAATTAAGCCAAACATCAAAAATGTGTTTTTTACCCCTGGCCGGACAGACGTCCGGGGGTCGTGTTTGGGGATTAACTTAACTCCCAGGGGGCACCGTGTGCCTTTTAGTCAGACAAGGCCCTTTTTTCGGCGGTTTAAGGCATAAGGAGGCCCCGTAGGGCGAAACGGATACCGCTGACCCCCCCCCCTCAACTTTTCGAGAAAATAACATTGACGGTATCGTCGAGCATTTTTACCAACCGGAAGTCCGGTAAAACACCGGTTGAAATTTCCGGTTTCTNTCTAAAAAATTCCAAGTAAAATATTTTTAGTAAAAATATGATTAAAAAATTCCGTTAATTTCATTGGACGAAAAGTCCCAGACTACCAGACACAAAACTCTATTATGCCCTACAAGGGACGGAGTGCTCTACAAGGGACAAAAGTGGACTTTGGTCGAAAATTGCATCTGCAAGTACTTCAATTCTAGTACCAGTAGCAATTGTGGGTACGATGCAATTTTCGAAAAAATTTACAAAAATGTTTAAATGTTCTATGTGGAGTACCACGGCAAGGCCTCGATCTATAAAATGAATTTTTGACCCAGGCCCCAGATGTCCGATGACCGCTCTAAAAATCGCTTGCCGTTTGTATTAAGCTAAAAAAAAGCGACATATGTCGGTTTTCACTGACACTTGATTTAATTAAGCCAAACATAAAAATGCGTTTTTTACCCCGGCCGGACATACGTCCGGGGGTCGTGTTTGGGGGTTAACTAAATGTCGCCTTGGAGCCCAATGCAGTTTTATCTACAATTATTTTACACTTAATAAGAGATATACTCCGCCTGTATATTTCCGTGCCTTAAAACTATAATCTCCGCGTTTAAAAAAATACGAAGTAAAGACCGGAAATTCATGGGACCCGTTGAGTATTTTACAATTAGTTTTCCATGCCCGATCATTTTTTTTAATTTTAAGCCCTTGGTGCATAATATATACATACACCCCCTGCGCCGCGCCGTTATGTTTCCACTAAATCGTTCGAAAAACCGGAAACATAACGGCACCGTCGGGAACATAACGGCGCAATGTGTAGGCGATTTGTCGGAAATTTGTATGTGCGGAAACATAACGGCTCCTACGGGGCCGTTCTAGTATGTTTTATATTTCGAAGCACAAAAATGCGCGAATGAACTGCCAAACAAAAATAAGAGATAAAATGCCAGAAAAAAAATAAATTTTCATAGTTTATCGGTGGCTACGTAACCTTAATAAGTTACCATGTCGTTTAATATTGACCGTGTTAGATCTCGTTAACCCCCAATCAAGCTGGGTCAAAAACAGACACATTTTTATTCTAAATTATAATACAGTCGGTGAGGTAACGAGTTGACATTTTCGTTGACACTTTCAGCGAGACTTTTAATTTTCCGGTCAGAAACTGTCACATACGATACCTCACGTACTGTATATCGATAAATGGGATTCGAATGACAATTAAATCAAAAGCTATTAAGTTTTCACCACTAGAAGTTCTAGTCTGGAACCAGAAATGAAAATAAAAATATGTAAATAATTTTTAATGAACAAAATATTAGGGCCTAAAATATGTCGGGCGGAAACATAACAGCCCAGTGCGTAGGCGTTAAAACTGGAAAAAAAATCTCGAAAAAGCGGAAACATAATGGCACCGACGGGGCTGAGCGGAAACATAACGGCGCAGGGGGTGTATAATAACGATACTGTTAGAAACGTTTTTTCTTTGGATTTTCAAAAAATTCTAGAACTCACTACACACATTTCCGGGACTTGATTTCTCTACATTTTTACTAACTTTTCGAGCTCTACAATTTTGCTAAAACAGTTTTTTTATTTAATGGGCCCTAGAGGTCCCTACTAGGGATCCCTAGGGTCTTTGATACCTTTGAGACTTTATACCTTTTTAAAAAGTACAGCAATAACCTGTAGGAAATTGTTAACCGCGCAATCCTCGATACAGCTGTAATTTCACAAATCGTCCTTAATGGGCGCAAGCAGGGTTTTAAACCCTGGGCGCAAGTCCCGTGTTTGACGTACGGGCTAGAAATTGCATTTACTAAATTTTGCATTTTAGCCGACAAAATCCGCTGACCAGTCCTTAACTGGTGTGCGCCATAAAATGCGCGGTCGATTTAACATAACGAAGACGAAATGGTGGCTTGAGCAAGGGCCGATTTTGATGGAGCAAGTTTCGGCGATAAATTTGGAATATAATAAACCTGCTTCGGATGAATACGGATTTTCAAGGGGCGCCTATAATTACCATAATTATTTTATTCCTCAACTTCGCTACAAAAATCCCCATGTTCAAATTGACGTCAATAATGATCAGGTTGCTGTGCCGTTTATGACGCTTTATTTTAAAGGTATTAAAATCTAGAAAAAAAAATTGTAGCGATTATACTAAGCGATTACGGTTATAGCTTAGTTAACCCTCAGATTAACTCTACTTAGCCGACACTGCGGCATAACCCCCCTTAGCCAAACGGCCTATAAAAAGGCCGTTCACGGAAATAATTCTCACTGAAAAATTAATTTTACGATTGACAAATTTTATTTGTTAGTTGCGACGACTGAAATGTATATTATGGAAAAAACTTGACAAAAAAATATTTTTTATTAACCGCGAAGACGACCAAAAGAGTCGAAAATGCAATTCACGGCTAAAGGCACCTGAGTCAGGTGACCTGACCTATTTGTAGTCTATTCGGCTAAGGAGAGTAAAAAGAGCAAAAGTGGCGGAAAATACGTAGCAAATATGTAGTTTCGTTTTATTTCTTAAAAACAATTTTTTTTCCTAATTTTTTTCCGATTAGCTGTAACAGCAGACGAAAGTCAAAAAAATATAGATTTTTGTCCAAGTTGCTTTTTTTCATGTCGATATTTCGACTAAACTAAAATATAAAATAAACTCGAACATTGATTGAATTAAAGTATATTTGCTGAAAAAATGGAAAACTGTTTTCCGTTAAAAAAAATCGCGATCCGTTTGACTATTATTCACGATTAAATCGAATGGCCTTTTTATAGTTTGTTCGGCTAAGGAGAGTTAAACTAGGTACGGTTCAGGGACGTTGCGCTATAAATGATTTTTGTAAGTTAAAATATAATATTAAAGATGGTCGGAGCGCAACAATAAACTGTGCGGCTTCTGCGGAAGAAATTGCGCGCCATTTACAGGCGACATTCTGTGTTGATAACAATCAACGGGAAGATGATGATTTTGATGAAAATGGAAGACTTAAAAATCCATGGATGCATGCCAATAATAAACCATGTCGGACTGCAACGGTTAGTCTAATTATTATTTTTGGAATATTTTCAATCAACCTAGCATATCAACCTAGCGAAAACATTTCCAGGCTAAATTCAAAAAAAATATTTCACCGATATTTTGGTGACCTTCTATTCCAAATTAAACCGATCGGTTACTCGAAAACCAGTATCTAAACATGCCTCGTATTAGAATACGATTATAGAATACAAACTGAAATTTTATTATGACTGAAATAATCGGATTGCGCCTTTTGACGTGTGATTTAGAAAAACCGACTTCATCGAAAATGCATATGTCAACAACCTGGTCACTTTGGATGTAAAACCAATATGCACAACCTCGTCCAAATGCCGGAGCGGAAAGCCCTCACTCAAAGGTTATTTTTAATAAATCGACCATTAAAAAAACTTTACAGACGCATTTTTACGCTTTATTGAGAAATTTTTCTCGACTGGATATTCAATATCGCCATTACAGTCCCGACCTTCTAGTTGTGCAATTTGCGTTTCCGAAAAACGTGCACAAGTACGCAGTCGTGCACAAGTAGGCAGTCGTGCACAACTAGGCAGTCGGACAAGATGGTACACATGCTAACTCAATTTTATTTACGTTTTATCGTTTAACTGGTTTACCAGACAACTTTTTAGGTCTAATATTCGGATTCAGCTCGCAAAATCCTTTCATACAAGTCTAAACTTGATACGCTTAAACATTTTGTGAAGCAATTTAGCATTTTTTGCTTGGCGCACAATAGCCACATGACCCGTTGTCACGTACTTTTGTCGATGTCAGACTTGGTCTAAAGCGGAATTCGACGCAAAAAAATGAAACTACCTAAAGAACAAAGGGAAGAAAGACAAATTTGGATAAAGTCAAAAGTGCATATTTAAACACTAAATTGGATAACGACAAAATTACATAAAGTATAAAATGCCGAAATGTCAAAATGTGTAAGTCAGAATTCGACGCAAATTTGCGTCTAAATCTGACTTATTCCGTTTACACTTTCGACCAGTAATAAAAATTGACTTACATATGTTATTATTACATTTTTACCATACGGTATGGTGGCACCGACTAAATTGGTATCATGAAGTTTTGGTCGAACGTATAAGAGGTCGAAAATGTAAACGGAACAAGTCCGAATTCGACGCAAATTTTGACTTTTCAACCTCTTATACTTTCGACCAAAAATACATGATACCAACTTAGTCGGTGCCGGTATGGTCTATACCATATTTGGAAGTGTCGCACCAATCACCCGTCTCACTCCAAAATAAATAAATTAACCGACCAACTGTGCGAAAACAATTATTTTCTAAGGTGTTTTTGGGTCATTTATGTTCACAAAAGTCATTTAGTTTACCGCTTCGAACGAAAAAAATAATAATGAGCCAAAAAAGTTTGTCTGATAAACCAAAAACTGCACAATTCGAGAGTCGTTTGCAAAACCTCGTCCCAAAAATGTGCACAAGTGGGAAGTCGTTTGATCAAACTTGGGTCTGAAAAACGTGCACAACTAGGCAGTCTTGTAAAATTTCCTGAAAAAGTGCACACCTAGGCAGTCGTGCACAACTAGAGGGTGCACAACTAGAAAGTCGGGACTGTATATTATATCGCCACGTTTTAGTGGGTCAAAAAATGTCCGATAAAAAAAACGGAAATGTTGGTCAGAACCAGAAAATTTATTGGTCGAACATTCTTATCGGACAAACTTGTATTTTGATCGCTTTTTTGGTCAATTGACATTTTAGGGATTTAAAAATAGTATAAATATCGAATTGGAATTCAGATCGCCAAACGGTAAAAATAAAAAAAAAATGGCCGTGAAAGTTTTTCCCCTGAAATTTGACCCTCCTAGTGTTATATCGACACCGTCTGAATCGGTCTTTTTTAGTTTTGGGTGAGAGGGTAATCTTCCGAAATTTTACCATTTCTGACAAATTACAAACTTGTAGTTTAAGCAGTTCAGAAGTGGGACAATTTCGGCGTATTACCCGTTCACCCAAAAATATAAAAGACCGATTCAGACGGTGCCGTCATATCACACTGGCTATTTCTCAAAAAATTATCGCAAAAAAACAAATTTCTTTTAAGATCGTCGCACAATTTACCAATCGAAGATAGTTGGTACGTTAATTATTTAAACTACACGGAAGTGCTGGACAATCCACGTGGAAAATTTCACAAGTATCGCTATTTGCGAGTTAGACACGAAGATAAACGACCCTGGCGATCGCCCGAAAATTTTAGAAATGTAATTATTTTAATATGTGTGCTTCAGTTGAAAATGTTTATAAAATTAACTTTTTTGGGTAGAATTTTTTTCAGCTTCTTGACCGTTTTATAAAACGTATTTTATGAGACAAATATTGTAGACAGTCCTTACTCCTTTTACGGACGATTGCTCCTTTTTCGGACGCTTTTGCGGCCAAAATGGGGCCATTCTAATAGAAAAATGGTCCTTTTTCTGACGATGCTCCTTTTTCGGACGTTATTTTCGAGAACCGAAAACGTCCGAAAAAGGAGTAAGGACTGTAGTGTGGAGGACTTTTCGTGATTTTTTGCTACATATCCTCTAGAGCGTGTCTGAGAGTTAATATGAATCTCCTTTTTTGCACTAAGGTCAAGTCATTTTTTTTTGCACTAAGGTCAAGTGCCTTTTTTGAAGATCATGCAGCACGATTCATGCTTTTATGAAAAAAATATGTAAAATAATGTCTTTTTACACTTTTATTTCTATAAAAGCATGTCTTTTTGAATTTTTCCCAGCCCCAAAGGCTTATGGTTGACAACATTTTCTCAAATTGTTATAGGTCAAATCAGTTTTTTCAAAGTGTATTAAGGTCAAGTCAGTTTTTTAGACCTTGACCTTATAACCAAACCCCTGTAATCTTTTATAAGGACCTTATAACCAACCAGTTTGATTGGCCGTTTCTAAATCGTATCATTTTTAGTATTGTACGGAGATTCAGCGCGTCGAGCAAGAAGCAGCGCGTCAATTGGCGCGCAAAATGAAGGGTCATTCGGATTTTAAGTTGGTGAAACGACTCAGCCACAAAATGGTCCATGAGTATTGGTCCACATGGTTTTGGCAATGTGAGCCGGGACTGGGCCCAAATATGGAGGAGGTTAAAAAACAGCTCAAACTTCGGACGATTTTCTTGAGCAAGCGGGACATTGGGGCCGGCGGGCATTCACAAGTTACGTCCAGAAGTCGATGGAATACTGGAATTCCTTATTATGCCTAAAACAATTTATTAATTAATATACAATATATTAATTAATTAATATGACTTTCAGAGAAAACCTCGCACCGAAATTTTATAAAGTCAAGGCCTAAAAAACTGACTTGACCATAAATGCATTTTTAACAACTGCCTTGACCTAACCATTATTTTTTTTTTCGTTGTCGAGCCAGAAAGATATGGCTGACCTTATAAGTTATAAGGTCAGCCATATCTTTTTGGCTCGACAACGAAAAAAAATAATTTAATGGTTAGGTCAAGTGAGTTTTTTAGAATGCATTTAAGGTCTAGTCAGTTTTTTAGACCTTCACCTTATAAATAACCACCGAGTTTTTTTTTTCAAAAAACGATTTTAAGGCAGTACCAATTTTAGAATGAAAAGGACAGAGTTGCCAGAGGGTTATGCTAAATCCCAGTCGATGAAGGTAACTGTCGATGGCCACGAGTTAAATGACTGTGAATTTTATTCCCTACGAGTTCCCAAGGGGTTCGACGTCGATCAATTAATGGTAAGCCCTTGAGTTGATTTTCTGTATTAATTTCTGTCCTAATACGTAACCAAACCGCTCCAATAAGAATATGTTTATTTGTTTTAGGGCACGGAATTGTTTGCATTCGATGTAGTCGAGTATGACTATCTGATCGAAGGTCAAAAGGTCGAAATTGAAATGAAGGCCGACTCCAACAACTATCTCATTTCTCACGCGGGTCACGAGGACGTCGAATTTATTCCAATTTCGGGTGATTTTAACCTGACCAGTCGGGTAGCCATCATGTGGAATAATTCAAGATGTGGCATAAATTCAGGATGTTGAATGTTTGAGCTTTGTTGGTTATACATGTGAAGTCGAAGTTTTAAAAACTTGACGTTAGCCCAAATAAAAACTGTAAAAAGACGTGATTCCTAGAAGGCTCTGGGCCAAAATTTATTTATGTTGAAAAAAAAACTAACTTGACCTTATTGTGGGCAAAATGGCAAACGTTATAAGTTATAAGGCTTGCCATTTTGCCCGCAATAAGGTCAAGTTAGTTTTTTTCAACATGAGTCCTCTAGGAATCATGTCTTTTTACAGTTTTTATTTGGACTAAGGTCAAGTCAGTTTTCAAACCTCGACTTTACATGTCCAACCAACAACGTATTTATTACAAATGTTGAATTTATTCCACTGAATTTTCCCATAATCGGAATTTCGTCCACGTAAATTAATTCCACATCATGACCACCTGATCAGTCAACATGCCCTTCCCAAAAAGCGATCGGTTAACTACTTACCGTCGGAACCCATGCCAACGGTGGATAAAACAAAAGATCGGGGCCAATTGGCACTGTGCGGACTTGAGGGACAAGTACCAGTAAGGAAATGTTTACCCGACGGCGACGATAACAGCGCAGGGGGTGTACCAAAGAAAAGTAAAAAGAGGAAAACGAAACGAGAACGCGTCGAGCCAGAAGAAGTTAAAACCGACTTTGAATCTCCTAAAAAGAAAAAGAAGAAAAATAAATCGAGAGAAAATAAGGACGACTAAAAACCGTTGATTTTGTAAATAAGAATATTTTTTTCGAAATTTTAACTTTCTTTGGCGTCGTTTTTGACCCCACCCAAGATATGATCTAGTGACGCACTATAAATGTTATATCACCAAATCTTCAAAATCACATTTTTAACAACTGTAACTACACTTGAAACCTAGAGGTCGGCACTTTTGGACCGTACCCGAATTGGACCCGAATTTTTTAGGGTTGGGTCCACTTTATTTTTGCCTGGGTCCAGTAGGGTCCATTCGGCTTGGGTGGGTCCACTTTTATTACGCTCGGGTTGCGTACAATTAGGGTCCATTTGGTCCATTGTGTTGAGTTTCGGTTAGGGTTGAAAAATTTTTGGACCCGATTTGACCCGAATATGCTGAAATTTACCTAATTTTCGGGTCCAATTCGGGTCTAAATCGGATCCGAAACGGGACCATTTGGGTTGGGTTGGGTCCACTTTTTTACAATTTTTGCCGACCTCTGGTGAAACCGTGTTAAAAATTTCGGTGTTAAAATATCGTTCCACTATTTTAACACCAACATTGTTAACAGTAAAATTTCTTGTCTTTTGTAGACTTTTTTGGAATTGCAGACACTAGGTTGCGTGAAGTCGTTTTTTGTCAATGCACTCGATTAGTTTTTTGGATCGTAACCTTTCAACCAACAACACTGTTTAAAAAAATGATAATTTCAGAATGTTTCGTAATCAGTATGATTCTTCAACAACGACCTGGTCGCCACAGGGTCGGATTCATCAAATAGAGTACGCCATGGAAGCGGTTAAACAAGGTAGTGCAACCGTGGGAGTTAAATCGAAAACACATGCAGTCTTGGTTGCGTTAAAGGTCAGTATTTATGTAAAATAATTATGCGAACTTTAGGTTTTTTAATTAAGAAAATCCACACTAAGAGTAGTCTGACTGTACGCCAAATATTATAATAAAATAAATTCAGCGCGCACAAAACGAATTATCCGCTCATCAAAAGAAATGTTTACGAATTGCACCTCACTGTGGAATGTCAATGGCAGGTAAATATAAATAAAAGTCTTAAATTTCCGGTATATTTTTTGGATTTTTGTAGAGCATTCTTTAGGGGTCTAAAAAGTTTTTGAAAACAAGAAAGTGACACTTATTTGACGACCCTATAACTATAGTAATGTTATTACAAGGGAGTCTTGCTATAAGGTCAATCATGTCTTTTTAAACTTTTTTTTGGGCTCAAATTTACAACGAGACATATGTATATATACATTTAGAACGGGACGGGAAAAACACGGGAAATATTTTTTTGTATAAAAAAAATCATACATGAAAATCATACAAAAAAGACATCTTTGTTCACTTTTTTTGGGTGAAGCCCTCCCCCTCCCGCCCGCTGGCCATATTTTTTGGGCAAAATCATATGTTTAAAAAGAAAATTTTAAAATGCTTATAAGGTCAAGTCATTTTTTTGGGCTTGACCTTATAACCAAACCCCTCTGTACTAATATTATATTAGTATATAATATATTAATTACCCCTTATTGCGTTCCGAAACAGTTGCGTTATTAGGCCATTTGATAAGATCGGGATTTTTGACAGTTTAAGAATTTAAGTCATTCAAAAGAGACGAATTTTAAAAAAATTTCAATTTAGGTCTGACAGCAGATGGACGCGGCTTAACGAATTATATGCGAACAGAAAGTCTTAATTATGAAGTAAGTACTTAATCATTACCCTACTGCACAGCAGTTATGTTTTAGCATCGCACAGAATTGAATTGAATGGGTCTGGAGACTCTCGAATATTTTAAGGGAAATTATTCCGCCGTATTTTTTTTGTCAACCGGAACTGGAAGTACCGGTAATTTCCGGTTAAAGTACAATAATAGGACTTTGAAAACAATGTCGGTAAAAGGTTTTTTTTCAATTTGTGTCGTATATTTTAATTTTCAAGGTAGTGGGGTCAAAAAATGGCTCGTATAGCAATATTTGACCCACCAATTGAAAGCATTTGTGGGACTGATTCCGAATATGGTGCTTTTAAATGTTTAAAGTGTCCACATTTGATTTACCTCACACTCTAGATTGTTTATGGTTCGGATATGCCTCTTGCCCGTCTGGTGGATGCTGTCGGAACTAAACTACAGACCCCAACCCAAATTTATACCCGTCGTCCATTTGGCGTCGGCCTGCTAATCGCCGGCTTTGACAAGCTCGGCCCGCATATATACCAGACGTGTCCGTCCGCAAACTATTACAGCTGTAAGGCAATGGCCATTGGGTCCCGGTCCCAGTCGGCCCGAACCTATCTCGAAAAGATTTTGGATGATTTGGACGCTTCGGATAGAAATACACTCGTTAAACATGGACTCATTGCACTACGGGAAACTCTACCAGCTGACCAGGTTAACCTTCAATTAAAACTGGTACCAGGTTTTTTACGATGAAGTGGCTTTTTTGAGGAGTAACTCACCGGTAAATACTAAATATCGGTTTCTCGAATACGGTTCTATTGAATTTTATAAACCGACGACCTATGCTCATTTTTTTTGCGTATACAGTGGTCATATTACAAATTTGTAATATGATCCACAAAAAACATCAAATTTTTTATATGACCCCTCAAAGAGGGTCAAATTACGGTTCATACACCACCTACTTGTTTAAAGTAACAATCAATTTTCCCGCCTACGAACTATATGCTTAAAGTAACAGTTCCACTTTAAGTCTCAATTTTATGGGGACTCTCAGACTGTAAGGCTTTAAGCAATTATAGTAGTTAAATAGAGTTTTATTCCATTATTTTTAGGAATTAACAGAACATAATGTTACCGTGTGTATTGTTGGCGCTGACGAAAAGTTCAAGGAGTATAATGACACCGATGTTAAAGAATTCTTGAATCTTCTAGATTCAACCAAGAAGCCTGCCGTTCGACGAGAACAGGTAATTCTTAAATTTAACGCATTGAGCCGTTAACCGGCCACTTTTTGAAAAGTTTTGAAAAGATAGACCCCTCCCTTTTATAACCCGTTGTCTAGAAGCTTTTTGTGACAAACAAAATTTAAAAAAAAATGCACATCGATAAAGATTTTTTGGAAACATCGGCCCGAAAAAGTGCACATCGAGAGGTATTTACAAATTTTCGTTAAATTTATCTTACAGATCTATTGAGCTGTGGCCTTATAGCCAACACTAAAAAACTATTATTTTAGCAAGCGGAAGATGCACCAGCTGATGCAGCGGCGGATCCACCTGCGGCCGACGCAGCCCCGGCTGAGCCAGAGCAGCCCATGGAAGAATAGAGACCGCCAGTAAAAACACTTTACATTTTACGCCACTTCACATGTTTCTTTTCAGTGCAACAAACAGATATAGGCTCAATTTTGTTCAGAAAGTTTAATAATAAAAACACATTTAGAAAAATTGTCTTTAGTAATTCTTTCTTACATCAAAAATCGCACATGATTCTGTGTGGGTTAAAGTTTCAAGATTTTTATTACATACACACTGTATTACACAGGGTGCGTACTACAGTTGTCTTGTGATCATGGCCATTCGTTCGTTATCTTGCGACTTTTCATGAAACATTTTTCCGGGACCTCCGCCCACGCACTGAGCAGTTATCATTGGGAGTTGTCATTGGGAGCGTCCGTATTGGGAGTAGGGACTGTCCTAATTTCTCATATAAAATAACTTGAAATCAGAAACTCATTGTCTAAAAATCACCGTTGCAACGCGTTGGAGCTCTTATCTCGCGAAATTTTGTAGAAAAATACGATCATGCCGTTATCTTGCGAAATCATGCATTTTTGGGGGTGGGTTTCAGCGTTTCCGCCTACTCATTGAGCAGTTATCTTGCGAAAAACGCTTATCTTGCTACTTTTCGAGGGCCAAGTTCGCAAGATAACTGCGCACCCTATGATATTGACAATCAACAAAAGTCGCAAGATAACTGCTCAATGAGTTACAGTCCTTAACCATTTATCGGACGTTTTCCGTTCTCGAAAATAGCGTCCGATAAATGAGCATCGTCACAAAAGAGGTCATTTTTTATTAGAATGACCCCATTTTGGCCAAAAAAGCGTCCGATAAATGGCGAAGAACTGTAATTTAACATAGAGTATGATCAAGCGAACACTAATATGATTAATCAAAAGTTGTTACTAAATTTTTATAAACTCTTTAAATCATCAATTCGGTCTCCAATTAATTTAAAAAATTTCAACTTTGGCCAATGCACGAACGAATTCTCACCAATGTTGTAATCGAAAAAAAAAAGAATTGTATTTTGTTACTCACTAGTAATATTTTCAACATACATATTTTGCACAAGATAAGGGGATTAAAATTGAGTTCCGCCATTAACACTAAATTTTTTTCCGTAGTAATTATGACGGGGTCTCATAGCTGATTTTCCGGGTCAATAGGCCTTCCGGACTCTAGTTATAAGGTCTGCCATTTTGACCGCTATAAGGTCATTTTTTTCAAGCGGTTATCAGGGTTACTCAGTTTCTTTAAAGTTTATTAAGGTCAATTAAGCTTTCTTTTTGGGCTTGGCCTTATAGCCACACATCCCTGTATTATTATTGCGTTTTCCAAGTGCACTAGTGCTAACAAAGTTTTGATTTTTTTCTAGAATGATTCGGCCTCTATCGCGAATATTTTCGGTGCAAAGTTTATCGAAACATGTCATTGTTCGATCCCATTCCAACTTCAACAATCGTAATTTTAACCCTCGTGGTAACTGGCGTGAAACTGATAAAATGGACTCTCAGGCAGATGACCAATGGGCATCCAGATATGAGTCAGAGTCGTTTGATGTGACCGATATGAATTGGGCAACTCCCCTGCCCCGTAATCCTCACAAAGAAGCAACCTTATTCACTGCGGGCATCCAAACGGGCATTAATTTTGATAAATATGAAGACATTCCAGTAGAAATAACCGAAGGTGGTTATTTTTTAGAATATTCTCAGGTACCTTTTTTAGGTTTAGCCAAACATACGACAACCTGAAAAAAACAACCTAAAATAAATCAGACACTGGAGTCAATTTTTGCAAGTGCATTAGTCAGTTTTTTGTGTTTTTTTTTTTGCGGCAGACATTCTCACGTGCTCTAGGAGTTAAAATTTAAAAAAAATCGGGCCATGTCTGAGGACGGAAAATAAAATGAAAATATTTTTGCTGTTGGAATTTTTTCATTCCGATAATTTTAACCCCCGAAAAAATGATTTCGTTTTTTTTTTGGTCCACCTAGAAAAAAATACAGGGGGTCTAGTCATTTTTTTTTTGGAGTGCATAAGGGTCAAGTCATTTTTTGGGGTTTGACCTTATAACCAGACCCCCTGTACCTTTAAATCATTTTTTACATTAAGGTCAAGTCATTTTGTTGAGTTGACCTTATACCACCCATGTAGTACGTTTGAACTCAAAAACTCTGTATAGGGCAACTTAGAAAATTGTTTTTTGATATTATAAAAAGTAACCACCAAAGGCGCACCTGAACCAATCGAGTCGTTAGACGAGTGTGATTTTGGACCAGTTCTCAAAGAAAACATAAATTTAATGAATTATACGACCTTGACCCCGTGTCAAAAGTATGCTATACCGACAATGTTGGCTCGATATGACCTTATGGCCTGTGCCCAAACTGGCTCTGGAAAAACGGCCGCATTCCTCTTGCCAATGATATCCGCGATTTATGATGAGTACCAAAAAGGCATTGCCAGACCAGATATTAGGGGACCGGCGGGGTTAATAATAACCCCCACGCGCGAACTTGCAAATCAAGCAAGGTGATAATTTCTTCTCCTTACCAGTGTGATGTATTTATAAGTAAGTCGTCTATAAGGTCTCCATTTTAACCGTTATATATAGACCACCGTGGTTGGTTATAACGTCAAGTCAGTTTTTTAATGCATTTAAGGTCGAGTCAGTTTTTTAGACGTTGACCTTATAACCAACCTAGTGTAATAAAAATATATGAACTTCCACGATGACACATTATTTTCTAAAGAAATTTTTATATAAAAATCATGTCTTTTTGTATTTTGAGTGTAAGGTCAAATCAGTTTTTTCAACATATATCATGTATTTTTAGTATTTAGAATGTTGAAAGGTCAAGTCAGTTTTTTATATTCTGTTTTTTTTGTTGTATTTGGACTTGATCTTATACAAATTGGACAATCCCAAAAAGTCCCCCACATGATATTTTTATCCTAAGACCTTATAACCACCCCGACCATTTATCACCCGAGTCAAAGTGTACGGAGAGGCGGTTAAATTTGCGTATAGAACCCGAGTGCGACCATGTGTTATTTACGGTGGGGGATCAGAAAAATCTCAATTGAAAGATATGTCTCTTGGATGTGATATTCTTATCGCGACACCCGGAAGATTAATGGATTATCTTGAGCGGGATTTAGTCAAACTCAATCGTGTTAAATTCTTATGCCTCGACGAAGCCGATAGGTNGCATTGACGGTTTTTTTTCCACGGCTGCTCCCAATACTTTTTTAACTGCTCCTGAACCAGATATGGTATGAACTGGATTTTTATTGCAAACGACTCCCAATTTATGGGGCGAGTTTACTAGGAAGTTTCGGATGAGTCGTACAATTTTTACCGGTTAAAGTAGAAATTACCCGCTCCCAATACTTTTCTAAGTTAGAAATTCTAACTGCTTCTGTAACAGACATGGTATGAACATTTTTTTTTGTGAACGACGCCATATATATGGGTCGAGTATAATAAGAATTCTCAGACCAGTCGTACAAATTTTACAGGTTAAAGTATTGGACGCAGTCGTGGAAAAACCCGTCATTAGGAAAGTATGGGCTTTACTAGCAAAATTACTTGGAGTCTGCAAATTAAAAATTCGGCTCTATCTGGTACAGTCCTTACTTCCAATACGGACGTTTTTGATTCTCGAAAATAGCGTCCGTATTCGGGTGAATTATCTTAAAGTGTCCCTTTTTCGACTGTTTTGAGGACATTTTTTCACAAGCGTCCGTATTGGAAGCCATCGTCCGTTTTGAGAGTAAGGACTGTATTGGATTTTTTACTCTAGTAAAATGACTCATCTATCTATCGATCTCCTATTTGTTTTTTTTTGTTCATTCCGATAATTTTGAGATACAGTCCTTACTCTCAAAACGGACGCACTCAATACGGACGATTTATTCCTATACGGACGCTTTTTGTGAAAAAATGATCACATAACAGTCGAAAAATGGTCTCTTTATGACAATTTCCTCAATACGGACGCTGTTTTCCAAAATCAAAAACGTCCGTATTGGAAGTAAGGAGTGTATGAAAAATCAATCTCGCTTTTTAATATGACCGAAAAACACCAAATGGTTTTTCAGACAATTGGCAATTTTTAATTGGTAAGATAATACATTATTATCGCATTATCGACCCCCAAAATACGGTAATAAAAACGGCCGTTATGGGATAATCACTTTTTTGAACAAAAAAGCGGCCGTTATGGGAGCGCCCTTATTGAATCAAGGACTGTAATTATAGAATTTTGACCCTTAACTCTTACGGGTTCTCAGCTCATTTTCCGGGTCCATAGGCCGGTCGGACTCTAACGGTCGAGTTTGATGAAAACCGGTGGTTATTAAATCTGACATTTGGACCGTTGTAACAATAATTTTTAAAGTGGTTATAGGGGTTAGTCAGTTTCTAAAGTTCATTAAGGTCAAGTTAGCTTTATTTTTGAGCTTTACCTTATTGCGACACATCCCTGTATTATTATTGCGTTTTTTCCAAGTACACTGGTGCTAAAAAAGTTTCTCTAGAATGATTCGGCCTCTATCGCGAATATTTTCGGTGCAAAGTTTATCGAAACATGTCATTGTTCGATCCCATTCCAACTTCAACAATCGTAATTTTAACCCTCGTGGTAACTGGCGTGAAACTGATAAAATGGACTCTCAGGCAGATGACCAATGGGCATCCAGATATGAGTCAGAGTCGTTTGATATCACCGATATGAATTGGGCAACTCCCCTGCCCCGTGATCCTCACAAAGAAGCAACCTTATTCACTGCGGGCATCCAAACGGGCATTAATTTTAATAAATATGAAGACATTCCAGTAGAAATAACCGAAGGTGGTTATTTTTTAGAATATTCTAAGGTACTTTTTTTAACTCCTAGCTCCTCAGACGGTCGAAAGGAGACATTTTAAGACATTTTTCCGTGAAAATAGTTGTACCCGTTAACTAGTTAGGAAAAAAATGTTGAAAACCGTACCCGTTAACTAGGTACAGTCCTTAACCATTTATCGGACGCTCATTTATCAGACGCTTACTCATTTATCGGACGTTTTTTGGCCAAAATGGGGTCATTCTATTAAAAAAATGACCTTTTTTGTGACGATGCTCATTTATCGGACGCTATTTTCGAGAACCGAAAACGTCCGATAAATGGTTAAGGACTGTACTAGGACTGTACCTAAAAAATTTTTCAAAATCAAAAATCGGGCCATTTCTGGGGACTTAAAATGAAAATATTTTTTGATGTTGGAATTTTCATCATTCCGATAATTTTAACCCCGAAAAAATGATTTCGTTTTTTGGTCCACCTAGAAAAAATCTACCTTTAGGTCATTTTTTACATTGCATTAAGGTCAAGTCAGTTTGTTGAGTTTGACCTTATACCACACTTTTTAACTTAATTTTTGTTTTTGATATTATAAAAAGTAACCACCAAAGGCGCACCTGAACCAATCGAGTCGTTAGACGAGTGTGATTTTGGACCAGTTCTTAAAGAAAACATAAATTTAATGAATTATACGACCTTGACCCCGTGTCAAAAGTATGCTATACCGACCATGTTGGCTCGATATGACCTTATGGCCTGTGCCCAAACTGGCTCTGGAAAAACGGCCGCATTCCTGTTGCCAATGATATCAGCGATTTATGATGAGTACCAAAAAGGCATTGCCAGACCAGATATTAGGGGACCGGCGGGGTTGATAATAACCCCCACGCGCGAACTTGCAAATCAAGCAAAGTGATAATTGATTCTCCATACCAGTGTGATGTATTTATAAGTAAGTCCTCTATAAGGTCTCCATTTTAACCGTTATATATAAACCCCCCTGGTTGGTTATAAGGTCAAGTCACGCATTTGGATTTAAGGTCGAGTCAGTTTTTTAGTCGTTGACCTTATAACCAACCCCCCTGTAATAAAAATATATGAACTTCCACGATGACACATTTTTTCTATAGAAATTTTTATATAAAAATCATGTCTTTTTTGTATTTTGAGTGTAAGGTCAAATTTTTTCAACATATATCATGTCTTTTTAGTACTTGGAATGTTGTAAGGTCAAGTCAGTTTTTTATATTCTGTTTTTTTTTGTATTTAGATTTCATCTTATACAAACTGGACAATCCCAAAAAGTCCCCCATATCATATTTTTATCCTAAGACCTTATAACCACCCCGANNNCATTTATCACCCGAGTCAAAGTGTACGGAGAGGCGGTTAAATTTGCGTATAGAACCCGAGTGCGACCATGTGTTATTTACGGTGGGGGATCAGAAAAATCTCAATTGAAAGATATGTCTCTTGGATGTGATATTCTTATCGCGACACCCGGAAGATTAATGGATTATCTTGAGCGGGATTTAGTCAAACTCAATCGTGTTAAATTCTTATGCCTCGACGAAGCCGATAGGTAAGATTTTTCGTAGTTGGTTATAAGTTCAACTATTTTTACCGCTGTAAGGCCAAGTCATTTTTTGCACTAAACTCAGGTCCGTTTAAAAAAAAGTGCATTAAGACCAAGTCAGTTTTTCAGACTTTGACCTTATGACTAACAACGCCTGTACGCCATTTGGACCGTAATTTTTTATACAGGGGTCTGGTTATAAGGCCACAAGGTGTGGCCGTTATAAGGTCAAGTTATGTTTTTTGCACTAAGGTCAAGTCATTTTTTTTTTCAAGATAAATCATGTCTTTTTTCAATCTTTTTTTTTCTAAAATTTTATCATTTGATCAAAATCATGGATCACACCCTAACAAACTTATTTTAGAATGTTGGATATGGGCTTTTCGCGTGATATCACCCGGATTTGTCAATTTGGAAAGAGGTCCCATATGAATGGCCATTCAACATTTAATGGTAGGTTTATCTTACAAGTTTTTTAAAGGGTCATACGGGCCGTTTTAATTCATGGACAGTGTCAATTTGACACCAATTGGGGCATATTATAAAAATGACCACCTAACAAATATGTTTTAGACCGAACGACTGTAATGTTCTCGGCCACCTTCCCGGATGCGATTCAAAAACTCGCCCGTGACTATATGAATGATTATAAATTTTTGACGGTGGGAAGAGTTGGAGGTGCATCAGAAAATATTACACAAACAGTATTATTTGTGAAAACAAATGATAAGTTTCAAGTACGAGCTTTAAAACTGTGAGTTATGGGCAAATATGTGATATTTTTGGTATAGGGGTGTGGTTAGAAGGTCGGAGAGACTTTTGGAAGAAATCGTTATACAGGAGGCCTGGTTATAAGGTCTCAAGTTGTGACCGTTATAACTTGACCTTAATGAAATTTGAAAACACTGACTTGACCTTATAACTATTTGAAAAAAAAAAAATTCCACCATAATACTTTAGTTCTTGGAAAAAAAGTTCAAAAAGACATGATTTTATAGAAAAAGTGTAAAAAGACATTATTTCAAAAACTGACTTGACCTTAGTGTAAACTTACTTTTTTGAAATAATGTCTTTTTACACTTTTGCCTATAAAATCATGTCTTTTTGAACTTTTTCCCCAGTATTAAGGTATTATGGTGGAAAAATTTTTTCAGATAGTTAAGGTCAAGTCAGTGTTCTCAAATTTCATTAAGGCCCAGACAGTTTTTTGGGCTCGACCTTATGACCAAACCCCTGTAATAATTTGCCCAAGAATGTGATTATTTAAATAGAAATGCAATTTGGTTGTTGAATAATTTTAAAACAAGTTTAATAGCTTAAATGATAGCATTGTTACAATTTATTGAAACAGTACCGGTCGAGGACAAACTTATCGTATTTTGTCAGACGAAGAAACAGACGGATTATTTGGCTCGGTCAATTTCATATATGGGCGTCCCTTCTCGATGCATTCACGGCGATATGACCCAACGTGCACGAGAGAAAGCATTGAAGGAATTTCGCTCTGGAGTATGCGAACTGCTTATTGCTACTGATGTAAGTTTTGTATTAGGGGGGCTATAAGGTCAACTCGGTTTTTGTCCGAGAAAATTCATGTCTTTTTTCATTTTTTTGGGCGAACACGTCCCCCGTTGGAGGGATGGTTATAAGGTCGGAAATTTTGTATGTTATAAGCTCTTATGATCTTCTTTCTCTTTTGTTAAAGTCTTATGGTCTTATTTATTTCAGGTGGTTATAAGGTCTTGTCGTCTATTGAAAATGTACCGTCTGGCGGTCCTTAGACTGACGATGTCATGTCAAAATAACGTTAAAAATGATACGAAGATTGCCTGCAGCGCGTCAATCTCAGGACCACCATGGGGTATTTAAGGTCATTTTTCCGTAAGACCTTACAACCACCCGCTATAGAAAATTTTTGGCATCCAATTAACGTCTTTTCAGAGACAATCTTTAATCATGTCCATTTACAATTTTCAGGATGAAATCATGTCTTTTTAGCTGAGTCCAAGTAAGGTCTTAATATTTTTTGAATGGCTATAAGGTCCAGTCCGTCTTTAAAAGCTTTATAATTTGTATTTAGGTTGCGGCACGAGGGCTTGATATCCCGAATATAAATCATGTTGTGAATTACGACTTACCGACGCCCAAAAACTTCGAGTCTTATATTCACCGAATTGGTCGAACCGGCCGTGTTGGTAATAAGGGTCACGCAGTCGCCTTCTTTTCCGAGAAAGACACGAATCTGGCCGTACCAATGTATGAAAATTTAAAAGATTGTAATCAGGAAATTCCACAGTGGCTAGAAGGCCTGGCAAAGTCGGATACGGGCACAGGGGTGTATGGAAGACAGGGAAGATTTAATTCGCAAGATACACGAATGATGAGACGCTCCGGAAATAGATACAACGATGACGATTGGTAGATCATATATTGTACAGTACAACCCATGTGCCGTTATGTTTAAACAAAGGATTCGAATTGTTAACGGCGCAGTGCTTTATATATAAAGATTTCGAAAAAATAAACATAAATGCGCATGAGGTGTATACTTACTGACTGAAATAACTCTGAATATCGTTTCTTCGCGCCCAATATGAACCGTAAAAAGAAGGAAACAGTTTAGGGAGAGGTGATTGGGTCTGAAAATTTTCACCGCTATAAGGTCATATGGTACTTCTTTGTAAGGTCTGATGATTTCTGTTGTACTAAGGTTACAACTTAAAAGGTTTTTTTTTAATTATAATTCAATACAGTCCCTGATGCCTTGAATGCCGCTGCCTTGAGTGCCGCTGTTTTTTGGAAAATCGATAGCGGCACTCAAGGCATCAGGGACTGTATGTGTTTCTTGGGCAAATTTATAAAATAGATGTTTTCGCTCATAGTGTAATATGTCAAAGCTGATGACTCATCAGTGATAAGTCATATTCTGGTTTCAATTACATTGTTTTATGCGGTTCATATTGAGCGTGCACGAACGATACCACTCGTATTTAAATTCCTATCAGCGTCATTTGTTTATATATTATTGTAATTTATTATTGTGAATCGAAAGTAAATAAAGGTTAATTGTCAATGATTTTATTCATATTAAATTATCTGTGTCAGAGGTCAAAAACGTCCCGGAAAAGGACTACGTGTCCCGGAATTGGAATTAAAATCTTTTGTTTGGGATAAAAAGATGGTTATAACTATGGTGTCCTAAGTTTCTGAGTACAGGAATACCAGAAACACTTGTATTTACAAACACGTATTTTATGCGTTAAAATTTTATATCTGTCCTTATTCTCAATACGGACGCACTCAAGTCCGCTTTTTGTGGAAAAGTGTCCCCATAAGTTATATGGGCCATAATAGTCGAAAAATAGACACTTTATGACACTTCACCCCAATACGGAAGCTATTTTCAAAAATCAAAAACGTCCGTATTGGAAGTAAGGACTGTAACTTATAACCATTTTATATAAGGTCTTATAAGACCATATGGTCGTTTGAAAATGCATTTCAAGGTCTCATGGTCATTTTCCTAAATACCTTATATCAAACCCCTGTACTTATTTTCAAATTTTTTAGAATGTTTCGAAATATTTCGCGTTATCGCCATTTGCGCAAATGTGTCGAAATAAAACAGATTCGAACTGGTTATACGGATCATCATCTGATACGTCACATGGATAAAGAGGATTTTGATTGGCCCGATGCTCAAAAAACTCAAATCCCATATACTGAAACCGTGATTGCAAAGTGGAAAAAATTACAAGATAGTGATCAGGCTAGGATTGTTTATATCAATAATCGAACAACATAAAACGTTATTCATATACCTAGAAAATTTTAACAGCAACTTAAAGGCTATAAGGAGTCAAATTTCTAGCTTGACAGTTTTAAAATAGCATATCGTGATCGCCGCCAAAAATCAAATCGAATAAGTACCCTTACAGCCTATTTCAAGCAATTTGTAATTTGACCCCCTAGAGAGGTCATGTTACAAAACTGACCCCAGAAATGAAATCAGTGACCTTTATTTGCTAAACTGGCCAAGTTTCATCCAAAAAGCTCTTCTGTAGTTCAAGAACCCGACAATGTACTACTTTAACCGGTAATTACAACCAGTACATGACCGGTACCGACTCGAGACATAGCTGAGTTGCTGCCCAGAACGGTTTTGTGTCGGATGCTTTTTAAATCAAGCTCATGTCTGATCTCGGAGGAGTTTGGTTTTTATTGATCTGCAGGCCCTAAAAAACCCGTCATATGGTCCCTGATTTTCTCAGTGTAGCCCTCCAGGCATTTTTTAGCATTTAATTAAAATTAATATTCTATTAATTAACAATTTTCAAATTATGACAAACAACCCTAAATCAGACTTCTTGCCCTGAAGTGGAAAAATTTCTCTACAATAATAAGAGCCCGAATGCGGGCTTTTTACAACACAAAAATGCAATGAAAAGCGTTTTAACCGATTACAACTCCGCAGTTATGGAAAACCTGGCAACCTGTGGAGTTGTCAATTTAACAGCGCTCCAAGTGAAAACTATTAAAAGTCTGGAGAGTAAACAAAACGTATTTTTAACCGCCCCAAAAAACTCGGGCAAAGGTTTGTCCATTATGTTGCCGATTATTCAAAGTGTTAATAAAGATCTGGAATCCAATGGGAGACCGTTATCGCGAACTCCTCAAGGCCAGGGTCGTTCTCGGGTGAGGGGTATTTTTGCGACCACAAAATTGGTCGCCAAGTGCTACAGACATCTAAAACACCATTTGGCGACCATCTTTTTTCGGGGAAATACGGGGGGTTGGTCTCAGGTTCAGCCATTTGGACCGTTATAAGGTCAAGTCATTTTTTTAGAAACATGCATTTTTAGAAAAAAATTTAAGCATGCGCCATACCCAAAATTCTGAAAAATCATGTCTTTTTACGCTTTTTTTGGATGATGACCTTTTTCTATAAAATCATGTCTTTTTGAACTTTTTCCCAGCACGAAAGTCTTATGGTAGAATTTTTTTTCAAATGGTTATAAAGTCAAGACATTTTGTCAAAGTGTATTAAGGTCAAGTCAGTTTTTCAGACATTGACCTTATAACCATTCCTCTGTAATTTTGAAGATATATATGATATTTTGAACTATTCAAATTAATCAAAGCATTATAAATGTGTGATCGAACCTGTTAGATAGCTATAATTACAGTCCCGTCACACGAAAGTGGCCGTCAAATGTTTCTCGATTTGTTGCGGATTTGTTATCGAACAAAAGTAACGCCAATGCTATCCATGGACCAGACGGAACTTAATTCGAGTTTTGAAAATTCTTGCGACATTTTGATTACCACTCCAATGGAGCTTGTGCGACTCGGGCACGCTGAGAGTGATCGACTAAAAAATGTTAAATTTATGGCCCATTATGATTTACTCAAACGCAAGTCTTTCGATCAAGTGCTAGATCAAATATTCGAAAATCCGTCAAGAGAAGTTTCAAGTACGTGCCATTATTATGAAAATTTCAAAATCATGTACAGTCCCTACTCATTTATCGGACGATTGCTCCTTTTTTAGACTCTTCTTCGCCCTAAATGGGGCCTAATACAAAAACGGACCTTTTTCGGGCGCTATTTTGAGAATCGAAAACGTCCGATAAATGAATAAGGACTGTATAAGGACAAAGGGGTTGTTTATAAGGTCTGAGATTTAGTATTGTTGAACAGGGGTCTGGTTATAAGGTCAAATCAGTATTTTTTTTATCGAAATTATGTATTTTGATGATTTTTGTTCTGGTGAACACCCTGATGGTAATTTTTTTTTTGAGGGAAACTATAATTTTCTCTCAATGGTTATAAAGTCAAGTAACTTTTATAGATGCATTAACGTTAAATTCATTAAGGTTTTTTTAGATGCTGTCCAAATTATAACCTCGACGCCTTTATCAACAACGGGTACGGACGAAACTGAACGGGACAAACGGGTCCTAGAATATTTGGGTGATCATGTTCGTCACAATGAACCCTCAAGGGCCCCAACGGCACAAATGCATTTTCTCAGACTTAAACAAGCTCACAAGATTGGTTATATTTTCAATTTTAGTTCAAGAGAAGCAGAGAACTTTTAACATATACGTTAAAAATACGGGTCGTATAAGTTTTTTTTATCATTTATACATGACCTTATAACCGCTTTTGTTCGTGTCCAGATCTATAACCACGACGAGTAAACTGGTGCACTGAAGAATATTTTGTCGACCCTACCGTCAAAGTCGTCGACAGTAATTTCTGTCGACGATGATGGTTATCTTGCGGCTGAACTCGTAAAATGCGGATTCAACGCAATATCTATTCGCGCCAATCAGGAGCCCTATGAGCGATGGGAACGCATACGGCAGTTTGAG
>SCLG01000510.1:0-31618 GCA_004367875.1 Oikopleura albicans | reverse complement strand
GTCTTGATGAGAAAAAAGGGGAGGTTATTAAGTGGAATAATTTGATGTGGAATAAAAAAGCCAGTAAAAACAGTTATTGCCGAGAAGAAATGCAGAATGGCCAATTAAAACAACCAAAATATACAAATGGTGTGGTTATAAGGTCAATTATTATACGTTAATTATTTAACGAGATGAATTTATTCCATATAATCACCTCCCTTGAAAAGTGCTAGTTGCCGATAACATAATCTGCCGTGACCTAAAACTGACTTCGATTGAAAATCTGTTTGTTCACGATGCGCCACCTATGGGCGTATATTCCGATATGGTCAATGCAGCCCCGTGGAAACGTGTATTTTCATTCGTTACCCAAAAAGACACTCATCGTCTCACATCACTCGTCGCTTACCTGCGGTCAAATAAAAAGGTTTTAGGATATATTTTATTCTTAGAGGAATGGTTATAAGGTCTCATATTTAGTCCTGTATAGTATTTATGGTCTTAGGGACAACAATCTAGGGGGTTTGTTTATAAGGTCACAAGGTGCATTAAGGTCAAGTCATTTTTTCGGGCTTGACCTTATAACCAGACCCACTGTATAAAATCATGTCTTTTTAGGCTTTTTTAATGGAGCTGTTGGTATAAATTTTTTTATTTAAAATTGTGGTCATTATTGCTAGGTTTTAAGGTCAAATTAGGTTAAAATACAAGGTCACCTTTGTGGAGTAATTATTCTTTATTGGCGTTATCTATATTTTTCGACGATTTTTTTTTGCACTATGGCTAGGTCAGTTTCTTGCACTAAGGTCAAGCCATTTTTTGCTGTCATAAGACAATTCGGCACCGCGGTCTTTCTACGAAAGGGTAATGCTATACAGCCAGATCTAGAAAAGTTTAAAATACTTTCTCCGAAAAACATTATCTTGCATTTTCTGAGAGAAACACTACTTGCATTTTTTTCCGAAAACACTTCTTTTATTTTCTCCGAAATCTTGACCTTATAAGTTAAAACGTGTCACGGTACGAAATTTTTTCTGAATGATTTACCAAAAGTAATTTTAGAGTGTTCCTGACTGGATGGTGAAATTATCGAGGACGGCTGAAGATACTGATCATCATGAACGTTCGAGATATCAAGAACATCACGCGACATTTTCGCCAAATTTAAAAGTACAGCTGCCACAACGTCCTTTTTCGGAAGTCGAGCTCAATTAAACTTACCTGTGACTATTTAGTCTTATAGCATATGGTAATTTAGCATTAAATAAAAAATATTCAAATTTAGAATGGGAAATAAGTCTGATGATGAATATGTTTTTGACCAAAAATATGAAAGCCAATCATCGCCATCAGACCCAACACCGTCCTTGTTAGCAGAGTTCGAAATAATACTNTGAGCATTAAATAAAAAAATATTCAAATTTAGAATGGGAAATAAGTCTGATGACGAATATGTTTTTGATCAAAAATATGAAAGCCAATCATCGCCATCAGACCCAACACCGTCCTTGTTAGCAGAGTTCGAAATAATACTTGATTTATTATCTAAGTTACGCCAACTGGTGGCCGTATATAATTTTAGATACCATAATCGGATTCAGCTCGACCAGGGCTTTGTGTTGAGGGGTCATATGACCTCGTTTGAGCAATTTCTAATTTGACACCTTTTGGGGTCATATTACAAAACGGCCCCATCAGGTTGTAAGACACCCTTTAATTAGTATGTGTGCTGCGTTTGACCTATAACGGCCCAATAATACTCGAGAAAGCCCATTTTTAAATTTGCTGGGAATAAACCGGAAATTTAACCGGCTGCCATTTCAGGTAACAAGCCACAAAACTTTTTTTTGGACCTTCAAAAAATTCTGGAACTCGGTACATTTCCAAATGAATTCATTTTACTCGTATTTCGAACCCTGTGTCTTAGAACGTAAAGATGCTCAAAAACGGACGGCATCTCCGTCAATAATGAAAGATATTTTGAAACCGCGATATCAAAAGGGAGATAGTTTGAAATGTCTAGACGGAGATGATGTGTACAATGCTCGATGTGTTAAGATTGAACACGACGGAAACCAGTACAGCTATCTGGTACGTTTATCATTATTTTTTTTAAATATCGAAATTTTCAAAATTAAATTGGCCCTGTTCCCATTTTTTCTGTATTTTGTTGCAGAATGCTGCAGAACCGGAAGAATCCGTAAATTACCGGAAACAAAATTCCGCCAGTTCCAGGTTTCCACCAGTTCGGTTAGGGTATTTATAGGGTTACAGTGGGTCTGATAATATGGTCTCAAGTTGTGACCGTTATAAGGTCATGTGAGTTTTTTGTTCTAAGGTCATGTCAGTTTTTTTTTTGCACCAAGGTCAGTTTTTTTGAGAAGCATGTTTTTTGGAAAAAAAATCCTTAAAATCATGTGTTTTTACGCTTTGAATTATTTACAGGGGGTCTGGTTATAAGGTGTGACCGTTATAAGGTCAAATCATCTTTTTTGCACTAAGGTCAAGCCATTTTTTCAAGATAAATCATACATGAGACATCTTTTTTTCACTTTTGCCCTTATAACCAGACTGGCTATTTATGTTATTTGTGATGTACGAATTTTTCAGATTCATTACAACGGTTGGAGTAAGTCATATGATGAATGGATGTTTGATGATGATCCCCGGTTAAATCCGGACAAAGTCGAGAGTTCCAAACTCGTCGAGCCCATCCCACCAGTGGTCAAAATAGTGCCCAAACCTCCAAAACAACCAAAAACAAGCAAAAGTAAAAAAGCGGCAAAACAAAGGGCAGAACTTCCAAAAATAAAAGTTCATCAGAATTCAGGTTTTAAATTAAACAATCGAAAAATTTTTCAGATGATTATAAGGTCAAGTCAGTTTTTTGCGTCTGACCTTAAAATCAGACCCACTGTATTTATTTTAGTTCGGCCCCTTTTACAATGGTAGAGTTTTTTTTAGACCTTAGTGAACGCGAAAACACTTCTAGCCTATGAATTTATTTTTTTTGTAATAAATTGGAAATTGTTTGAATTTTTGACAAAAATTATGACCTCCGATATCGGACATCCGAAAGTACCGAAAATAACCGGTGAAAGTACAAAAACATCGGTTTCTCGAAAACACTTCGATGAAATATTTTCAAATTTTGGCCAATACTCTACCAATACTGTAAACTCTACCAATACTATCATACTCATCGTATGTTAAATTCTAGATTATGAACGGCGATTTGTGCTACGGGTTAATATTCCATTGGAGTTGAAAACTGTCCTCCAAGACGACCAAGAGTTCATTCTCCGACAACGAAAGGTTATCCCTTTTCCCGCTCCCGTTTCGGTCAAAGAAATTTTTGAGGTTTTTTTAACCGACGGAAGTCATCTTCCGATAGTTATTGACGGTATGGAAAGTCTGGTGACATTTGGTAAAGTGGATATAACTTATATCATATAAGGTCAAATGACTCCCTTTGTTGATATTTTTGGAAATAAATATTTAAAATCATGTCTTTTTACGCTTTTTTTTGCAGAATCATGTCTTTTTGAACTTTTTTTTCAAGCAGAGATAAAAATAAATTATAAGGTCTTCTGGTGTCTTGAAAATGCCTTTAAGGTTTTATGGTCTTTTTACTGTAATTTTAGTTTTTTTCGTTCAAATTCTAGATTTATAGTGAAAAAACGATATTCCGAGAGTAATTCCGTAAAAACATAATATCACCACGTACCAAGTTATTTCAACGCAATTGTTGGGGCGCGTCTTTTGTACAAATTTGAGCGACCCCTGTATGCGGATTATTTAGCACCGTTTCGAACCGGCGAATCCGACGCCCAGTGTTACCCGGAAGGCGCAAAGCCTCCCTCGGAAATGTTTGGTTTTACCCAATTGGTAAGATTTGTATACCATCTCGATGAAGTACTGGGCGATGTTGATATGGAATTGGCAAAGATTGGGTTTATTTTTTAAACTAATACAGGGGGGTTGGTTATAACTTATAAGGTTAGCCATTTTTTTTTTTGATTTTCACGGACCGCTATAATTCTAAAGAATAAGATTTCAGGGAGGTTGATTATAAGGTCAGCCATTTGTGCCGTTATAAGGTCAAGTCAGTTTTTTTTGCACTAAGGTCAAGTCAGTTTTTTTTGAGTAGTATGCTTTTTGGAAAAAAAATCTTTAAAGTCACACATTTTTTCTATAGAAATCATGTCTTTTTACACTTTTTTTCTGTAAAATAGTGTCTTTTAAACATTTTTTTAGAGTGAAGACCATAATTTTTGGGGGAAATCAAATGTTAAATAAAATTTCCGGTTTTTTTCCTAGCACTAAAAATGTCTGGTTGGTTATAAGGTCAAGTCAGTTTTTTAAGTGAATTAAGGTCAAGTCAGATTTTTAAGTGAATTAAGGTCAAGTCAGTTTTCTAGACCTTGACCTTTAACCAACCCCCCCCCCCGGCCCCCCCAGTATAAAAAAAATGCATCAATAAATCAGACTAAAGTTAAAGGACTACGTGGCAAATGTACAGTTATTGGCTGATTATTTATCGAAAAATGTGGCGAAGTATCACGATGCAAATAGCTACATTGAGACGTCTCCAGAATATCACAGGCGCGCCCAAGTCTGATTCAAATCGCGACCAAAAATGATTCACAGTTATCTTTCCCATTCAGGCTTACACGGCTAAAACTGGAAACTGTTGAAATTCGGCAACATAAGCCCAGAGAACATGACCGGATCGAGATCTTGGGTATCCGGATATGATTTTTGAATAATGAATACTGGTGGTTTTGAAAAAAAAAATAACATCTGACTCCAAACTATGTTATTTATAAGTTTATAATTGATGACCTTTACTTATCAAAATAAATGCCCTAAGAATTTTTTTTCTGTCGACTTCGAGTGTGATAAATCAATTATATTATAGTGACGTCCGATGTTATATATTTAGCGTACAGGGGGTTGGTTATAAGGTCATCCATTTGGACCGTTATAAGGTCAAGTCAGTTTTTTGAGAAGTATACTTTTAGGGGAACAAATCTTTAAAATCATGTATTTTTAACTTTTTTTTTTGGATGAAGACTTCCCGCTCGCACATTTATTTTCTATAGAAATCATGCCTTATATCACTTTTTTTCTATAAAATCATGTCTTTTTGAATGTTTCCCAGCTCCAAGGGCTTATGGTGGACATACAAATTTCAGATGGTTATCAATTATAAGTTATAATTTATAATTTACATTTGTATAACCCTTTGAACTTTATTTTACTAACTTATAAGGTCAAGTAAGTTTTTTAGATCCTGACCTTATAACCAACCATTCCTGTATATAACATGTAAGTTTTCTAGCTTCTCGATAATGAGCCTGAAAGTGCCGATAACGGGTTTTTTTTATCAGATTACGGACTTGATGAGCAATTTCTTTACTTCGTTTCTATAACAAAATTTTTCGAAAATTTATGAAATTTCCTACCAAACTAAAACTATTTTTGAAATTTACCCAAAAAATCGCCTACGCAATGACCTGTTAACCGGCCAGTTTTGGAAAAAAATTTTTTGTGGCCGGTTAACGGTGCGCCCTGTATATACTATAAATATTACACATGTATAGCATATACAGTATATTCATAATACGTAAGGAATCTTATATTTTCTAGAATGATAAAACATGGCAACTATTTTTGACTATAACCTCCCCGATTCGCTCCTGAAGAGTTTTGCGAGTTCAAGTACGACGCAATTATTCGATTGGCAACGGGAGGTCCTTGCGCTCGAGGGTGTGCTAGATGGCACAGAAAATCTTTTGTATGCGGCGCCGACTTCGGCCGGGAAAACGCTCGTCTCGGACATTTTGGTCGGTCGGCGAGTTACCAACTCGAAAAAAGCTCTAATCGTATTTCCGTTTGTTGCGTTGGCCCGTGAAAAGGCCGGTGACATCATTTCGAATATTCTAATGGATAAATTTAGCCAGACTATACAGGGGTCCGACATTTTTTATCGGTATAAGGTCAAGTTAGGTTGAATGACCCGTCCTTAATAGCTTTGATATTTGCGTCGAATTTTGGGGGAAAAGGTTTAAGAGATTAACCATTAAAAAGTTGGGGAGGCTTAATACTTGTTGAAAATTTGATTTTTGAGAAAAACTCGGAATTAAATTCATTTATTTTGATATGCAAATTTTTATATGGATGTGATAACGAAGTACACCAGGTGCGCCGTTATCTTTCAAAACCAAATAGAAAAAATTGAAAGATAAAGGCGCAGTGCTTTACACGAAAAGATAGGTATTTCGGAAAAAAATCCCAAAAAAAAACCGAAAAATAACGGGACGAGGGGAAAATTGTAACATAAAGGGGTGAAACATAACGGCGCACTTGTTGTATCGAGTATTTTATTGCAAAATGGAAATTTATTTTTGTAAAAAATTGCAAAATTACCTCCATCAAATCCAAGTACAAAGGTTTCGTAATTAATTTCCCTCTACGGGTTAGTATCCACATGTTGTTTTGGGAGTTAAAATACCATCTTTCAATATGATGTCATCCGGCATAAAGTATAATTCATTTCGTTCACTTTATCAGTTTTCTACGGTTGGTGTTGCGTGTTTTGCGGGTGGAAATCGCCCCGCGGGTGGAATCGCCCAAAATCAAATTCTCATTGCCACAATCGAAAAGGCAAATTCTATTTTAAATCAGCTGGTTAATGAGAATAAAATGGACGAATTAGGGTGTATCGTCGTCGACGAAATCCACTTAGTTGGGGAGCAGACTCGCGGATTTATTTTGGAGCTTTTATGCACAAAGGCCCTTCAGTATCCGCAGGTTAGGGTGTCATGTAAAATTGGAAAATTTGTTTGTTGATGGCTGACAAAATATATATAGCACTTTGGGAAAAAATTTACAAATAAAAATTCTAATAAAATGGCTCAAAGTAAGGGCCATCTTTTGGCATTTGTTTAAAACTTATTTCTCAAGTAACATTTCACAATGTACGGGCTTTCTCAAAGTAAGAGCCATTTTTTGGCATTTTTAAAAATCAAAAAGGTGGCCCTTACTTGGAGGCCCCCTGTATAGTCTTTAACGGCACCGACTGAATCGGAAAATTTTCTCAAATGTCGAAAGGGTAAAATGTCTAAAGCGGAATATGTCGAGAAAAAAGGTGTAAAGTGGATAAAGGGTAAAGGTAATAACGTGTAAATGTGATAAAGTGCAAAGTGGATAAAGGGTAAAATGTCGAAAAATTTTGGAAAAAATCATGTATAGGTATGTGACAATTTTNTCCGTTTGTTGCGTTGGCCCGTGAAAAGGCCGGTGACATCATTTCGAATATTCTAATGGATAAATTTAGCTACAGGGTAGGCTGCCCACAAACTTCGGGTTTAGGAGTACCAGAAACGATATCAAAAATCGGAAAAGTGCATTTTGTAGCTTTTGGGAAAAAAATTTGGGGGCCCTGTAGTACAGGGATCTGACATTTTTTTATCGTTATAAGGTCAAGTCAAGATAATGACGGACCCGTCCTTAATAGCTTTGATATTTGCATCGAATTTTGGGGAAAAAGGTTTAAGAGATTCACGATTAAAAAGTTGGGGAGGCTTAAAACTTGAGGAAAATTTAATTTTTGAAAAAAACTCGGAGTTGAAAGAACTTTTAGAAGGAGTTCCTTTATTTTGATATGCTAATTTTTATATGGATGTGATAACGAAGAACACCAGGTGCGCCGTTATCTTTCAAAACCAAATAGAAAAAAAGTGAAAGATAAAGGCGCAGTGCTTAACATGAAAAGATAGGTATTTCGGAAAAAAAATCTCAAAAAACCAGAAAGATAACGGGACGAGGGGAAAATTGAAACATAATGAGGTGAAACATAACGGCGCACATGTTGTATCGAGTATTTTATTGCGAAATGGAAATTTATTTAGAAAAAAACATTGCAAAATTACGTCCATCAAATCCAAGTACAAAGGTTTCGTAATTAATTTCCCTCTACGGGTTAGTATCCACGTGTTTTTTCGGAGTTAAAATAACATATTTCAATATGATGTCATCCGGCATAAAGTATAATTCATTTCGTTCACTTTATCAGTTTTCTACGGTTGGTGTTGCGTGTTTTGCGGGTGGAAATCGCCCCGCGGGTGGAATCGCCCAAAATCAAATTCTCATTGCCACAATCGAAAAGGCAAATTCTATTTTAAATCAGCTGGTTAATGAGAATAAAATGGACGAATTAGGGTGTATCGTCGTCGACGAAATCCACTTAGTTGGGGAGCAGACTCGCGGATTTATTTTGGAGCTTTTATGCACAAAGGCCCTTCAGTATCCGCAGGTTAGGGTGTCACGTAAAATTGGAAAATTTGTCTGTTGATGGCTGATAAAATATGGCACTTTAAGAGAAAATTTAAAACAAAATAAAAAATTCTAATAAAATGGGTTACAGGGGGCCTCAAAGTAAGGGCCTTCTTTTGGCATTTTTTTAAAACTTATTTCTCAAGTTACATTTCACAATGTATGGTCTTTCTCAAAGTAAGAGCCATTTTTGGCATTTTTAAAAATCAAAAAGATGGCCGTTACTTGGAGGCCCCCTGTATAGTCTTTAACTTATAGTAGCCTATAAGTTATAGAGGCCTTTATCATGTAGAAGTTTGAATGAATGTAATTTTTGACAGATTTCATATAAACACAGAATCAAAGGTCGGCATTTTTTACCCTGCCCCGATTGGACCCGATTTTCAACCCTTCAATCTTATGAAGATTTTAAAGGATTTTCTTTTGTAAGTTAAGATTCAAGCTCCCTGGCAAATTTGGGGAAGGTTTTCGGGTACCCAAAAACTATAACATATTTTTTGGTTTTTCCTGTGCGCTCTTTGTTCTCGTTGACACCCAATTCCAGATTCAAATCATCGGAATGTCCGCGACTGTCCCTAATCTGGAGCAATTGGGCCGCTGGCTCAAATCAAAAGTGTACCGTACCGATTTCCGGCCCGTCCCGCTCGACGTTAACCTCTGCTTTAAAGGCAACTTTTACACGATTGACGAGGCCAAGCGGTTAAAGTTTGCGGGTAAGGTGCCAATTGTGGCCGACATTGACGGGTTAACGGACATTGATAAGGAACTGAAATCAATGTTGTCAATAATCGCTAATGCGATTCTCGCGCAAACTCAGTAGGGTGAACACAAGTTAAAAAGGACTTTTAATAGCCAATATCCAAAATGAGTTGTTCGGTGTCTACGGGTTAAAATCCGAATAAGTGTATATGCATCGATATTATGAGTTAAACTTGGTACACTGTTTTGGAGATACTACTGACGACCTTTAAGCAAACATAAACGTTATTTTGGCATCACCGCGTCAGTTATAGCTCCGACACGCGATATACATGCTATTTATCTGATTTCGGCAGTTTTGACAAACACAAGATTTCTATGCGTTCACCCTATAGCCCAGGCAATGATATTTTGCCCGACCAAGCAGTGGTGCGAGACGATGGCGCGCAATGTGGCGCAACAATTTCAAATTTTAAACAAATCTGACGCGCCGCTGTTTTCAGCTAATTTCGAGGAAATCGAAACGATGCTCAAGGAAAATGCTATTCATCAAAAGACGCCCATATATAAACTCATACAGGGAGGTTGATTATAAGGTCTGGCGTGTTATTTTGAGGGCCTTAGCCCTGTCTGAACAAATGAGTACAGCCGTGCGCAGTCATCTTGCCAAAATTTACTATTTCGTTATATTTTAGCAATATTTCATCTCTTTTGCGAAATTTCATCATTTAAATGTCAGCATGCCCGCCTACACACTCTGCAGTTATGTTGCCGTTTTTTGAAAATAGTTTTGTTATATAAATGTGGAAGGGTGTATAATTAAATCAAATTTGAAATACGCAGATTTGCGTTCTCTAATAATACCAAAATAATTTTTTAATACCAAAATAATTTTTACCTTTGACCTTATAATCGAAAATCCCTGTACAGAGTGGCGTTGGTTATCATCACGCCGGACTCACAACTGAAGAGAGGTCGGTGGTTGAGGCATGTTTCCGCGGTGGAAATATAAAAGTTCTAATGGCCACAACCACACTATCCGCGGGAGTTAATCTTCCAGCTCGTGTCGTTATTATTCGAAGTCCAGTTATTTTCGGTAGCAAACTTATAAGCTCTAGGGTCAGGGTTCGAAATCCAGCGTCATCACTTTATTTTTATAAAATATGTTTTTCCATTTTTTGGTTAGACAAACAAAATATCACTTCTGAAAATTCGAACGTATTTTTCGAATTAAATTTCGAAACCTGCTTAGGGTATTCAAACAAATGTGTGGCCGAGCTGGCCGTAAGGGTATTGACACAAAAGGCCAGGCAATTTTAATGGGCACCCAACAAAACAATAAATTATGCCGCGAGTTAATGTCGTCCGAGTCGGAGACGATTTCATCGCAGTTAACCCTCGCCCTACTCCGACGCGCCCTGCTTGAAATTATTGTCACCGGGTCGTTTAATGATCGAGAGGTAAAACGGGAAGATGTCACGACGTTCATTGACGCGACCTTATACGCACATCAGAACCGCGAGACGGACTCAATTATTGCTAACGGTTCGCAATTGATAAACATTTAAGGACGCTCGAGGGCCAAATTTCGATTTTTTGGTAATGACCATCTGATAGCATGATATTTAACTTTTGCTATTTTTATTTGGCAAATTTTGAATTAGTTTTCAAAAATGATCAAATTTTTGTCCGCCGTTTTTACACAATTAGTACAGTATATAAAAATGAAATTTGACACCTTTTCAGCAAAATTAAGGTTTTAAATTTCATTTTTAATTCAGTAGTTATGTCAAATTTTGAATCAGTAGGAAAAGTGACCACAATTCAACATTTTAATGATATTATAATAAATTACCATTAGTACGCCCTAGATACTGTTGATTTTCTAAATTGTGAAATTTGACCCCTTGTTACTTTTTTTATTTGCGAATCTGGTGTCAGATAGCAGCCCTGAGTCATGTGACCTGATTTCTCAAGACAGTAATAACGCGTTAACGCGCTCATTTGGTTGGCTTCAAGATAACGAATTTATCACTGTGCTCGAAAACGATATTCTAAAACCAACCAAACTGGGCGAGGCGACCATTGCCGCCGGAATTCAGCCAAACGCGGCACTGAGCCTATTTGACGATTTATCGGCGGCAAAACGATCCCTTAATTTGGAAACCGATCTTCATTTAATCTACCTCTGTACACCTTTTCAGGATGATAGTACTTTGACGTCCTGGTCAAGCGTGTCCGGAATAATTTTAGGATTGAGTTAAGGGTTCACATGTTTATATTTGGGGAAAAAAGTTATTCCAGGAAGGTTTTTCAAAGCAATTCTCTGAAAAATGCTCTTTTCGAAAACCTTTAGCCATAACTTATGGGCCATAACTGATAATAACTTGATAAGTCAAATATAATTTTTACATATGTAGTACTATAGTTTCTCCAAAAACATTTTTGTCTTGTAATTTCTCCGAAAAACGTTTTTGTGTTGTAATTTCTCCGAAAAACATTTTTGTGTTGTAATTTCTCCGAAAAACATTTTTGTGTTGTAATTTCTCCGAAAAAAACGTTTTTTGTCTTGTAATTTCTCCGAAAAACATTTTTGTTTTGTAATTTCTCCGAAAAAACATTTTTGTCTTGTAATTTCTCCGAAAAACATTGTTGTCTTGTAATTTCTCCGAAAAACATTTTTGTCTTGTACTTTCTCCGAAAAACATTTTTGTCTTGTACTTTCTCCGAAAAACATTTTTGTCTTGTACTTTCTCCAAAAAACATTGTTGTCTTGTAATTTCTCCGAAAAACATTTTTGTCTTGTAATTTCTCCGAAAAACATTTTTGTCTTGTAATTTCTCCGAAAAACGTATTTTCGAAAATATAATGCGGCATTATTAATGCCTAACGGTTATGAAAATTTTTTTGAATTTTTTAACGCATTTGAACCCTATTTAGCCCAGAACTTGCACGAGTTGCTCCATTATGTCATGTAGATGAGAATTTAGTGCGTAAAATTGGGCGAATGGGGAAGCCGTCGAAAACCGCAGATCATATTGTCGCCCGCAAAGTCCAGATAATTGTTCGATTTTATCGGGTAAGCTACTTAAATTGACGACCCCACAATAAAGGGTTTTTAACAAATAAAATCATGTCTTTTTACACTTTTTTTTCTATAAACTCATGTCTTTTTGAACTATTTTTCCCAGCACTAAGGGCTTTTGGTGGAAAATGTTTTTTTCTGATTGAACTTTTTTTAAGATGGTTAACCATAAATTAGGTCAAGTCAGTTTTTTCAAAGTGCATTAAGGTCAAGTCAGTTTTTTAGACCCTGACCTTATAACCAACCCCCTGTAGTTTTTTTGTGCCCTAGACTTTATTATCAACATGTTATGTAAATCACATATCTTAGGCGTTAGCCCTCTATGAACTGACATGTGAAGAGCCGCTGGAAGAAGTGGCCCTCAAATACGAAATCCCTCGAGGTCAACTTCAAGCCCTTCAAATCAGTGCGGGTCAGTATGCTGGCATGATTACCGCCTTCTGTGAATGTCTCGCCTGGGGCCATTTTCGAAAACTATTAAAAACATTTCAATCTCAAATTGAATCTGGAATTTCGCGAGATCTTCTGGATTTGGTCCGTTGTCAATTTATCTCATCCCGACGTGCCCGAGCCTTTTATAAAACGGGCTATAAGGTCCTCGCCGACATTGCCCGGGCCGATGTCGACCAGCTCACATCAACACTAAGGTCGTTTACAAATTAAATTGAATTACCCAAAATTAATATTATACCGGACCCCTTTAAAAGGGGTCTGGTTATACGGTCTGACATTATACGATTATAAGGTTAAGTCAGTTTTTTTACATAAATTATGTTTTTTTTTTACTATTTTTGGATGATAGACGATCCAAACTGTTTGTAATATGACCCTTTAGAAGGGTCAAATTACAAAGTGCTTATAAAGAAACGGCAACAATGTTTTATGGCGAGTCCGAATTTTGAAATTAAAATGCAATTAGATCCCTCGCTGCCCCAATATAGTGGTCAAATTGCATATACAGTCCTTACTTTCAATACGGACGTTTTTGATTCTCGAAAATAGCGTCCGTTTTGGGGTGAAGTGTCATAAAGTGCCTATTTTTCGACTGTTATGGGGACACTTTTCCACAAAAAAGCGTCCCTATTGAGAGTAAAGACTGTATTATAATTAACACAGATCCCTTATAAATTAGCGTTAAAAAAGTTTTTAACAAAACTTTTGTTAACAATATCAGTAAAATGACGAAATTTATGTCGAAAAAGAAACAAACCGGCGAAGATGACATTTCGGACCGTATTAAAACAGCTGATAAAATCGTCTTACCCAATTGTACAGTCCCAATGACATTTCGAGCCGCAGCGGAGTTAATTCTGAACGAGGCTCGAAAACTTATCCATTTGGATGGGGATAAAATTGATGCCGAACGAACCCTCGAAAAAGTAGGGGAGGCTTCTTTTGATCAAAATTTTGCTTCCGTGATTGAAAACGTAACCCAGGCGATGAAATCACAGCTACCGTCCGTTTCGCCATTATCGACCGATTCGCCAAAATATGTGTCGAAAATTGACACACATATTGAAGCCGCCTTTTCCACCGAAAAATTCCAAAGTCAACCTATTTCCAGCAGTTAGGGTGTGAAATTCTCGCTTAGTAACAATTTATGACTCATTAAGGTCGTAAGGTTATAATGTGTGACATTTGTTTTAGAAAGAAAAAATTTCTTTTTTTCAGAAATAAATACAGGGGGGTCTGGTTATAAGGTCACAAGGTGTGACAGGTCAAGTCATCTTTGTTGCACTAAGGTCAAGTCATTTTTTTCAAGATAAATCATGTCTTTTTTTTCACTTTTTTGGGGTTTAAATTTAGAACTCGACATATACGTTCAGAACGACACGGGTAATATTTTTTATAGAAAACATATCTTTTTGGACTTTTTTCTTGCACTAAGGTCAAGTCATTTTTTGGAGTGCATTAAGGTCAAGTCATTTTTTGGAGTGCATTAAGGTCAAGTCATTTTTTGGCGTGCATTAAGGTCAATTCATTTTTCGGGGCTTGACCTTATAACCAGACTACAGGGGGGTCTGGTTATCTTTCGATTTTTGACTGCGGTAAGGTCAAGTCAGTTTTTAATAAATCTAGTTTTATGCCTTTTTATAGGACGAAACCGGGGCTTATTTTTTATATAGACATTATGATAGAAAATGACACCCTATCATCAGCAGCGGTCTTTTTTCTAGTAGTACGGATGGAACCCCCGATTCATTACAATTGACTCAACAAAGTTTGCCAAAAACGAACAATTTGACGTTAGAACTCGAACGCGAAGACAAAATGCAGAGTGAAATGCGGTGCCAAAGGTAGTTTTTTAAGGGGCCATTTTTTAACAATCGAGATCTCCGATATTGTAACTCATATAAACAATTACGAAAATAAAGATATTTTTGGCTTTTGAAATTTTTTCATTTCGATAATTTTACCCCCCGAAAAATTAATTTCGCTTATTACGCCTAACTAGAAATACCATGAAAAATACTATGTAAAAATATAAATGAGTCATACATTTCGAGAACTGTTCATTTTATACGATTTTTCATTATAAGGTGACCATAAAAAGCCGAAAATGTAATATGATCTCTTTTTATATCGTTGAGGGTTGTCACTTGAGGGCCTGTAAGTGCCACGATCTGGCGTAAGTAAAATTGGCCGCTCGAGAGTTACATTCCACATTCCTAGATGCGATTAAAAAATTGGTTCCTGTAAAAAAACTACCAAAGTTCGACGTTCATCCCCGAGATGAATGATTCCCATATGTTAGCTGATTTTAGCCAATCACTAATTTCAAATGAACTCGACGAACCCAAGGTCAATGAGGTGGTAAATAATAATGCCGATTCTGATGCGACCGAATCAGACTTTGACGATATTGACGCGATTCATACGCTTATCAATGAAGACATTCTAGAAAAAAATCAGACGGAAGTTATTGTGAAATCGCCCGCCAATAATGACGGCGCCGAGTTGAACTTAAGGAGGGTAACATTTTTTGTTGACAAGCAAGACTTTTTAGATAAAAAAAAACGCCAAAAAGTCCGAAAACTATAAATTTCGTCATTCTGAGGTCAACTTAGTTTTTTAACTCCATTGAGGTCAAGTAATTTATTTCGGTCTGACCTTATAAGTTATAACCATTGTTGGAAAAGTTGGCCAACGTTCCAAATTTCCCCAACGCCCAACGCAAGCGGTGGTCAACGTTCGGATTTTTCCTAACGCCCAACGCAAACGTTGACCAATGTTTAAATTTTTCCCAACGCGTTGGGAATAAAGTCTAACCAACGCCTAACGATCCCAACGCGTTGGTTGGGCGTTGGTCGTTGGCCAACGCACAACAATTCCAACACTGATGCTTAACAGATACGTGGAAAACTATTTTAAACAAGAAAGAGAACATGTCGAAGGGGCGTCTTGCTTTTACACAGCATATATACAGTATAAAATTGCATTAAGCGTTGGAAAAAATTTGAGCGTTGGCCAACGCGTTCGGAAGAAAATTTCTCCAACGCCCAACGTTTCCAACGCGTTAATTTGGCGTTGAACGCACCCCAACGCTTCCAACACTGGATATAACTAGACCCACCTGTAATTTATGTAACCCATTACAGTAAATCACTTTTTGACGACGAGTTCACCCAAACACTCGGAAATATCGAAATTGTTAATGTCGAAACGAACAAATCACCTGAAACCTCTCGAAAACGAAAATCAAGCATTCTCGAAAGTCAAACGAAAAAATTAAAACCGGCCGAAGACTTGGTCGAAATAGTGGATGACGAATTTGACGAAACAATTTCGGATTTTTTAAATAATCACGAAAATGGCGTTGAAACTGGTCAGCACATACAGTCTTCTAATGAAACAACCCCAAGGTCGTTTTCAAATTAGTTTTTTTTCCGCCTAACACCTTAATTGTCTCGCGCTTCTAATTTTGATTAGCCGCGTTACCGTAGCAACGCACAAAAAGAGTAATAATTTCTTCCTTTCTTAATATAAAAGTTATTGGACGGTAATTTTAACCGTCTTCCTCATACCATGATGTTATATAATTATATTTTGGTTACTTTTTGTCATTTGTATCCAGCAGGTGTAGTGTATAATGTACTCGCTTAAACGACAATATGTCATTCATTTGGAAACTGAGAAAAGAAAGCGTAAAATTGTGACCTCAGTGGCTGAGCGTCTTTCTCCTGGTAATATGCGTGACCTTGAGGCAAAAGCGATTCGAGATCAGGATGCCGATGAGCAAAAAAGACATCGTGACCTCAAGCGAAGGTCACTATTTGGTCGACACTCGAGCTCGGGAGGTCAAGGTCAAGTGAGGCGAATCGCAACGCCAAAACCGGCCGACTCTCAGGATGATCACATTGTTATTGATGACGATGATAATTTTGACGAAAATGTTGCCACACCAAGGTAGCTTTTTTTAGGTTGTCCCAAAATACTTTTCTTCACGTAAGTTTCGCAAAAAACAACTCTTTTTAATAAATTATATCATGTAGCAATTTTGGGATCGACTTTAAATTTGACGAAATATTTTGAAATTTTAAAAAAAGTTCTAGATTTTTGGAGGAACACTAGCTTTTTTGTTTCATCAATTTTTCAGAAATTAGAGGTTTTTTTACTAATCAACCTGTTAGTCAAGTAATTTTTGGACAGCCTAAAAAGCTGCCGAAGAGTATCAAAATCTGCTGAACCAGCAATATGCCCAGAAAACGAGCCAATCAAAAATATAAGCCCAAAGGCCTCGTCCGAAGAGCCGAAAAAGAAAAAAAGTCCAAAAATTGACCGCTCTGAAAATGGTATCAAAACGCGCGTACTCTCCGCCACCGAGTTGCAAAAGTTTATTTCGAAAAAAGTGGCGGTTTCGGCGGCGATGGCAGTAGTGGTGACTGAGACTGAAATTTTTGTATGTACATGTCCATCCACATCAGACGTTGTTTATCAAGCTAGGGTAACAACTAAGTCTCAAGTTGTGACCCTTATAAGGTCAAGTCAGTTTTTGGCACTAAGGTCATATCAGTTTTTTGCACTAAGGTCAAGTCAGTTTTTTGCACTAAGGTCAAGTCAGTTTTTTGCACTAGGGTAAAGTCAGTTTTTTTCCACTAAGATCAGGTCAGTTTTTTGCACTAGGGTAAAGTAATTTTTTTTCACTAAGATCAGGTCAGTTTTTTTTGCACTAAGGTCAAGTCAGTTTTTCTTTCCATATAAATCATGCCTTTTTGACTTTTTTGGGTGAATACCCTCCGCTAGCGCACATTTTTTTTCTTTTGACAATTTTTTTCTTTGGGAACTCCATTTTTTCAACTGTTTATAAGATCAAGCCAGTTTTTAAGGTCGTGACCTTATAACCAGATCCACTGTACATTTTTTGTGTTTTATATTTCAAGATAATTACGTTTTTACCCAAATTAAGTGCACCGTTCAGTCGACGTTTCTCTCATTTATCAACTCTTCAAAAATATTCAACTTTATGCGTGTTTTGATTTGTTCAAAAATATGCGCCAGTTAATTCAACTAAACGTGTACACCAAAAAAGACGTTTATTTTGACATTTCTCTGGGATTTTGGGCTCTCGATTCGACCCGTGCCTTAGACAAAAACGGACTGCCAGTCACCCTCTGTGATATTTCACGCGCGCTTTGTCACCGTGCTCCACGCTCACATTACACGGCATTGGCCAAAGCGGACCCAAATGCCCAATGTTTGGCGATTTCAAAGTGTTATGTCGAAATTCAGAACATCTTTAATCAGGTCATTTTCAAATTATTAGAATACACCCACGTGCGCTATAAGTTCTCATCCGTTTTTTGCAGGAATGCGTATCTGTATGTGTTAAACACTACGCTGTTATCTTGCCGATTTGTTTCATGCGAAAGTTGCAACATAAGGGCGCAGATGGTCATCTTCCCCATCCGCTTTTTTCATGCACGTTAGTTAAGACCTTAAGGTTTATTGTCTAATTTTTTCTGATGGTCTTTTGAAAGTACAAAAGTAAAATTTAGAGATCTAATTAGAGGTCTTATAAGACCATATGGTCTTTTTTCTTGTGAGTCATAAGTTATGACCTTATAACCAACCCTCCCTATATTATTTTCTACTTTTTGAAAATGATTAAAAGCGTAATTTGACAAATAATTTCATCAATTATGAAATGGCTCATGGAAAATTAATGTTCGAAATGGAAGAAAACGGGATCGGGTTTGGTGAGTCTGCGGCCCGTAAAATGCGCACCAGCCTGGAAACCCTAAAGAATAAAACGGAAAAAAACCTACGGAAAAATATAAATACGTCGTGCCCAGCGTTCAATATAAACCATTTATCAGAACAGAAACACCTCATTTACGAAGTACTAAAACTCAAGCCCAGCGAAGCCATATCACAAGGAAAAGCGAAAAATTCACTTTGTAAAGGTCGTTTTCAAAATAGTGTCCATAACGAAGGTACACGAAAGTAGTTGATCGAAAACTGGGATTTATAGGGGGTTGGTTAGAAGGCCTAATATTTTGTCGGCTTAAAGCTCTAATGGTTGTTTTTTTTTAGCTTATTACAAACGGAAAGTGATTTTTAGAGCGGTAATCGGGCATTTGGGGTTTGGGTCAAAATTTATTTTATACATTGAGGCCTTGGCGGTTGTAATAAGCTAAAAAAAAGCGACCAAGATTTTTTGCACTAATGTTTTTTAGACAAAGGTATAAATTATACCGTATAATGGTACTTTGAAAATCAGATATTCTCTGGAAAAAATCTTTAAAATCATGTTTTTCCAGTTTTCTTATAAGTTCAACAAAAATGTTTTAGCTAAATGCTTTTAGGTCCACAAAGAAAACCCCGCTGTCATTTTCTATAAAATCATGTCTTTTTGAAGTTTTTTTTAAAAGTCCAATTTGTTTGTTTTTTCAAGTGGTTAAAAGATCAAGTCAGTTTTTTCAAAGTGAATTAAGGTCAAGTCAGATTTTGTGCTTGATTTTATAATCACACCCCGTTTTAGCTTACATTATTTTTTTAAATAGAGGTATCAAAACGGATTTTTTTGAGAATATTGGACATTACAAATATCGATCAATACATGTGTAATTATCGTGTAAAATATTAATACTATTTTGAAAACTTCCTCAGAAATTTTGGAGGATCTATCAGCACAAGGCCATGTTGAAGCTCAGTTGCTGCTCGATTTTCGTCGAATTGAAAAGGCCATCGGCGACATTCAAAATTATCTCGAATTTAGTCGAAATAATCGGGTCTATTCTACAGTTAACCTTCAAAATCTCACGGGCCGCATAACCCTAACCGACCCCGGCTTGCAAATGGTTCAGAATCCGTTTGCAGTGACTGCCGCCAATAAGTCGATAAAAATGCGGAATTTATTCCGTGTTGGAACCCAGAAAATGTTGATTGCCGCCGATTACTGCCAACTCGAACTTAGGTCGTTATTTTATATGATTAAACCAGTTTTAAGTATTTTTTGTGTTCGCGTGAGACCAGTCCCAATACAGAACAGCCCCGCGAAGCGGGGATGAAAACACATGTATAACCAATCTCTTGACAGAGCAGCCCCGCGAAGCGCATGTAACCAGTCCATTTACGGAACAGTCCCGCGAATGATTTTCATAAATGTCTTAAAATTTTAATAAATACGTTTATTCCTAAAAAATAACCAACTCAGAATTCTGGCCCATTTGTCAAAAGATGAAAAATTGCTGTCGGCATTTAACGCATCCGACGAAGACCCATTTATCAATCTTGGACGCCAGTGGTTAAAAAAAGAAAACATTTCGAAAGAAGAACGAAAACGCGTCAAAGAAATGATCTATGGGACGATTTATGGAATGGGCCCGCGGGGGTTATCTCAAAAAATGGGCGTGAGTCGTGAAGAAGCCCAAGAGTTAGTCGACGGTTTCCGCGCTGCATACCCCCAAATGGCACAGTTTCTTATCAAAACGATTTCGGATGCGGAACGGAATAAATATTGTCAAACTTTATCCGGTAGGCGGCGGTATTTTACAAATTTCACGTCAAGAGAAGAGCGAGTTGCAGTTAATACAACCGTACAGGTACGATTCATACGTGGGCTGTAGAAATAATAGTTTTCATTTACAAGGTTGTAAGGTCTAATATTTGTTTCGTTATAAAAAATTATAGGTTATGGACCATAACTTAGGGTCTTTGAGACATAATCATGTCTTTTTGGGAATACAAATCTATAAAATAATATGTTTCCTCAAATTGATGGTTCCTCAAATTGGTTCCTCAAATTGATGTTTCCTCAAATTATGCTTAAAAAGTTTTACAGGGGCGTCTCGTCAAGTCAGTTTTTTGAGCGTGACCTTATAACCAGACCCCTTTTTAAATGTTTTGAGGAAATTAATGAATTTTCGTTTTCAAAAGACCAAAACGACCAACAGTTTTTTTATTAAAAGTCATTCTCACCAATGTCTTGAGATATGTTCTGAAATTCAGAATCCGAATTGGTATTTTTAGGGTTCTGCGGCTGATTTTGTTAAAATGGCAACGGTAACCCTAATGGAAAACTTAACTCGCCGCTTCCCCGACCAAAACCAAGCTCCAAAATTAGTCATGCAACTTCACGACGAGTTAATTTTTGAAATGTCAAAAGATCATCAAAACGATATGGAGTCAATTTTGCACGAGGTGCTTTCAATGAATGGAAAATTATCTGTTAATTTTAAGGTAAAAGTTCGAAGTGGACTTTCTTGGTGTGCACTTTCAGAGTGACAAAAAGTGCACGTTCAGAGTGATACGAAAAACAAAAATCATGTGTTTCTTTCTCATACTGCATTCCTTCTTAAACTACCATGTTAAAAAATATTCTTCAATTAAAGATAAACAGATATAAAATGTTGCCCAGAATACCGTGCGAGTTAACCAAATTTCTGAATTTACCGTGATCGTATGTTTCCATATAAACATATCAAGCACTACATGGGGAGTAGGGTGCCCACGGTCGGCGACTTTGAGAGTACCAGAAACAATATTAAAAATCCGAAAAATGCATTTTGTTCCTTTTGGGAAAAGTTTTTTTCGAAATTTTTGCGTGGGTTAAACTTACTTCAAAAATTTTTTTCTCAGATTTCGCCCATAGTGTGCTCAAATGAAAGCCCTTGATTCACTGATCACGAACATATATGCATAATATGCATATATTAGATGGGCACCCTAATGGGGAGTAATTAAGGTCGCATATTTGTTGGCCTTAAGGTCTAATAGTATTTTATAAGGTACCTTCTTACGATGTTCTCTCACGTTGCCGTAATCCGCTGCTCTTTGGGAGTTGATTACTGCTCCCGTTGTCAATTAGGATTTTCATCGTTTAAATGGGGTTAAATTATTAAGATGGATAATCGGCTGAAAAAATCGACTTCGAAAATCGGCAACTACACCTTGGGGCGTCAATTAGAATTCGGTGGTTTTGGAATTGATACAATTTTAGTAAAACACCAAACCGGAACTAATATCCAGTATTATGAGGGCCGTTTGCTAAAGTTGAAAAATACGAAAAAACATGTAAAATCGCGACAAATGTTATTTAATGAAATGCGGCTCTTGGATGAACTGCGTGATGAAAAGGGATTTAACCACTTTTCTTATCAAAAATAGATTTGATTATAAGAGCACGAACTTAAAACTGACTTGACCTTACTGCAAAAATGTCTTGACCTTAAGGAAAAGCTGACATCACCTCAAGGTCAAACTTAAATGCCAAAAAAATTGACCCCTGTATTTTTTGGCGAGTTTGACCTTGAGGTGATGTCAGTTTTTGTCATTAAGGTCAACCGATATTTGCAGTAAGGTCAAGTCAGTTTTAAGTTCGTGGTCTTATAACCACCTACCCCTGTACTTAAAATGCCTAAGTAAGGATATCCGAGAATCATTGTTTTTACTTACAGTTTAATTTCAAAGGTCAAGTCATTTTTTAAAGTGAATTAAGACCAAGTCAGTTTTTCAAACCTTGACTTTATAACCAACAATGTTTTTTTCAATGCAAAATAATTCTTGATAAAAAAGTGAAATCCTACTGAAAGACCCTCGCTTTCAAAATCTGATAACGATTCTAAAAAATGAAAGCGTCATTGTTCTTGTTTGTGAAAAGTTATTCGAAAATTGTGTCGACTCGAGCGATTTCTATTTTCTCAATCTCTTTCAATTTATTCAAATCGAAAAACAAAAACGAAATCAAAAGCGCGGCGAAGTTTATGGGAAGGGGGGAATTGGCGAAAAGCGCGCACTTTCTTTGTTCAACAATATTGCAAAGGCCGTTTATCATCTACACGAAAATGACATTGTACATCGAAACTTGACCGTAAGTTCATTATTTTTTAAAGAAAAACAAAATTTTTTTTAAGAATTTTCCAAATTTACGATACCCTGTGTATTTGAAACGTACATTTTTATACAGGGGTTGCTTTTGGAGAGAAAAATCATGTTTTTTTCACATTTAGGAATCGCGACTGGTTCATATGATGAGCGGTCTTATAATTTAATTTGATATATACAGTACCTGACCCAAATAAGAGACAGCCAAATGATAAACAAAATGACGTAATTACCCAAATAAGACACTTTTTAGAGGTCTAACTATCGAGAATTTTTTCTGAAAGTATTTTTCAAAAGTATTTTTTGGGACTACATATGTATACAAGGGTTAGTTGTGACCGTTATAAGGTCAAGTCAGTTTTTTTCATAGAAATCATGTCTTTTGGGTAAAGACCTCCCCCCGCTGGCATTTTTTATGTTTTTTACACCTTTTTCTATAAAATTCATGTCTTTTTTTTTCAAACGGTTACAACTTGTAACTTACAACTAGTTACAAGGTCAAGTCATTTTTAAGTGCATTAAGGTCAAGTCAGTTTTGTCTGGGCTTTACTTTATAACCATAGCCCCTGTATTTTTTTATGGGCAAAAACGTTTCTTACTCAAAAGTTGATAAAGTAGCCAGTTATCTTTCTAGAATTCATACCATGTCATATTTATTTGAAACATAAATCGATTTTTTTTTTCAGTTGGAAAACATTGTTTATGACAGTCGGAGTGAAAGTATCAAAATATCAAAGTTTAATTTTGGTCTAAAAATCTCGAGTGAAACGCAACTGCTCTCAGATCATCAACTTATTATTGGGAATGTTTCTGAAAAATATTTATCACCAGATGTCTTATCAAAGCAGCCATATTTGCCAAAACCCGTCGACTGTTGGGCAATGGGTGTCATACTGTACTATTTGTTTTACTCCACTTTTCCCTTTAACGACACTACAAGCAAGGTAAATTTGAAATCAAGATTTTTATAAAATATATTCGTATTTTTATTTTTTGTCGAAATCATGTTTTTTGAATTTTTTATATAAACTTGTGTCTTTTGGGACCTTTTTTTTTACTGAAAATCATGTCTTTTTGAAGTTTTTTTCAGGTGATTTTGGGACCGACTTTTTAACACGGAATTTTTGTAACAAGTTTACTTTAACACTGATTTTTTTAACACGGAAAATATTTCACGAGATTTATTTTTTAACACGGATTTTATTTTTTTGGAAAATTATTTAAGACATTTTTTAACACAGAATTTTTCTAACTTTTTTAACACGGAAATCCGTGTTTAAAAAATTCCGTGGTAAAAAAAAATCATGATGATTTATTTTTTAACACGGAAAGTTTTTTACAAGATTTATTTTTTAACACGTAATTTTTTTAACATGGATTTTTTAACACGATTGTTTTTTGAACAAGGATAAAAATTAGAAAAATTCCGTGTTAAAAAAATTTGTGTTAAAAAAGTTACTCCCCTTATAACCAACCCCCCTGTTGGTTAGATCTTGACCTTATAACCAACAATTCCAACACCATATCATTCAGAATCTTCACGTGAAAATCCTAGCAGGTGATTTTATTTTGCCCTCTGAAAAGGCAATTTCGGATCATTGTTCAAAACTCGTTCTGAAGCTACTTAACAGTGACCCTCGAATGCGAGGTACCTCTCACTATATAGTGACACAAGTGGCCGCACTAGCCAATATATGCGCAATTGAAAGTTTAAAGAAATTCGGGGCCAGTCAAGTTGTGCCCCAATCCCCTAACCCCTCCACATCAAACGATGATACTCACGAAACGTTAAACACAAACTGGCGAAAAAGATTATTAGAGGCGGCCAATGGAGGCACCGTGGAAAGGCCGTCAAAAATTCAATGGTAAGGTCGTTTTTCACAGAGAAATTATTCGGTGTTAAATTGCGTGTTAAAAAACGATTATAAAAATTGCGTGTTACAATATCGACATTAAAAAAATAGCGTATTAAAAAGTTGCGCCATAAAAAGTCGATATTTAAAAAATAGCGTCTTAAAAATCGATGTTACAAATTGGGTGTTAAATATTTCGTCTTAAAAATTGATGCTAAAAAATTGGGTGTTGAAAATTTCGCCTTAAAAATTGGATAATTTGTTAATATCGACTTAATATCGTTAAAAAATCAATTTAATCAATGTTAAAAAACTGCGTCCAAAAAATCGATTTTAAAAATTTGATCTTAAAAACTGCGCCTTAAAAAATTGGATGTTAAAAAATTGCGTCTTAAAAAATCGATTTTAAAAATGTGGGTTAAAAAGACGGTTAAGTTCACGGGGTTTTTTTTATGTTGAATTAAAGATTTTTTATTTATAATTTAGGTTGCATTTGATATAGAAATGAAATGAAAGAAATGTATAATTAATATGTATTACATATGTCGAATTCATTTATTTTAGTCGGCGAAGTCTGAGTTTACACAATCGTCGAAATGCCCCAGTTTCTCATATTCGAATAATGAACAGTCGTTATCCCCAACATTTCTAAACAAACTTCTGTATTTCCACATTCTGTAAAAAAAAGCATCTTTTCTGTTTTGAAAAAAAAAAATGTGATATTATTTTTAACGGCGTAGTTTGAATTGATATAAAGTATAAATGGGATACGGTTGTCATTAAAAAAATGACATTTTTTTGCGGAAATTTTTTCAGGCACTAAGGTCAAGTCAGTTTTTTTTTGAGTAGCTTGGTTTTTGGGAAAAAATCTTTAAAATCATGTCTTTTTAGGTTTCTTGGAAAATTTTTGGTAAAAAAAATCAAATGGTAAAAGAAATTCCGTTTTTTTCCAGTTCTAAAGTACACATGTAATTTATCATGATAAATTATGGAAAAAAAATTCTGATTGGTTATAAGGTTTTCCAGTTTTTTAAAAGTGAATTAAGGTCAAGTCAGTTTTTTAGACCTTGACCTAATAACCGACCCGCCCTGTAATCTGATTTTTTTATCGTGTCATATGGGATACCTGTTTTTTCTGACGACCTGACTAACCCCAATATACAGTCCCGACCTTCCATTTGTGCACGACTGCCTAGTAGTGGACTTTTGTCAGCGACTTCTTAGTTGTGCACATTCTTTAGAAAATCAAATTGCACAACTGCAAGGTTGGGACTGTATATGTATTCATATTAAAGTTATCAAGTTTATACTTCATACCAGTTCAAAGTTTGAACTTTGAAAATGTTATTTTAATATATTTCCATATCCTTTTAAAAATTTTTACGCAATTTAGAATGTTAAATTATAGATGAAATAAGAGTAGTCTAAAAAAAATAATGCGTGAAGATTGGCTTCCGGTTTCTGCCAAATCATGCGTGTCATCTCTTCCGACAATTTCAAATCCTTCTATTCCAACAATGGAAATCAACAAAACGCTGCCCAAATCATGTTTAAATAAATCAACTCCCGGGGATTTTTATCCTCACACACGCTCAGCTAGAGATATTAAAAGACCAGCAAGACGCCCTCCCCAAACAAAGGTAGGGTTCTTTGAAAATTATAGGGTTGTCCCGTTATCAGGCTAAGTCAGTTTTTTGCCCTAAGGTCAAGGGCATGAGTTTACAGTTTTTTTTTTGGAAAACGCATTTTTTCAAATGGTTATAAGGTCAAGTGAGTTATTTTGGGTTTGACCTTGTATTCAGACGGTCTGACCTCCATGTATTCCAAATAAAAATTGGAATTAAAGTTTCGCAAGATATGACCATTATTTTGTAGCCACCGGAAATAACTGGTTAAATTTCAAAATAACCGGTTGCTCGAAAACTTCTCGTTATATTTTTTCAATTTTGGGGCAGCGGTTTCACAGAAAATTTTAAGCACATTTGAAAAAGGGTCATATGTGTCATATGACCCCGTGGGTGTCAAATTACAATTTTAATACTAGAATTTATTTCTTGAAATCTTGCTGGACAAATAATTTTGTATGTTAAGTTTGTGTTACAATGTATTAAAAGTCTTGTAATCACGTCTTGTTTATATAAAACTATACAGGGGTTAGTGTTTATAATTATAAGTTATAATTATAACCGTACATGTACCGTATGCAGCATACGGTATGCTTGCCAGTATGGGGACGTAATTTTTTTTTGTAGCGAAGCGCAATTGAACGATCAATGTCAGCTACAACTTACTACTTGCCGAATATAAATAAACATCGTACTGGTGGCCAACCGAGCCAATGGAAATACGCCCAGCAGGTGATTAACAAACGGATCGAGACCGAGTCGCAAATTGACGACGGGGAATATGAAGAAAGTGGAAGTGACCTTTCCGATTGCGAAACCGAAAGCGCAATTTCAACCATTTTATCACAGGTAGAGTTTTTTTTCAAGATTGTACAAAACCCGAAAACACTTGCCGTTTGTATGTTCTAACCTATTATGGGGAAAATGTACAGGGGTGGTAGGTTGTAAGGTCAGCCATTTTGACGGTTATAAGTTATTAGGGGTCCGCAACTTTCGAGTTTAGGGATACTATAAAGAATATAAGAAATCCAAGATAGCATTTTTCATGAACTTTTCGAACAACAAAAAAATCGAAAATTTAGGGTGGGTCGAAAAAAATTTTTTTTTCGAATTTTTTTTTTGTTTCGTGAATATTAGTCCACAAGAAAGAGCTCGGTTCACCAATCATAGCGATATATACGTTTCGTAGGTTCACGACCAAAAAGTGTTAAAATTTTGATGTTTAAAGTCAAAAAAAAGTCTAAAAATATGACTTTTTGGTATCTGTCATTCGACAAAAAAAAATCCTAAAGGTTCTAACATACTCATGGCACGTATTTTTGAGTTTACTACAACCCAAAAAAAACACTACCGTAGGCCTCTACTTTATCACTTAACGCCGCGTCAGATACTGCCATTGATCATACAAGTGATGCAATTCCCTTACTCAGAGCACCCCCATATCCACTTCTTTCTACAACCATACGTTTTGTCTATCCAGATACAAGTAAGTACTTTCATTTTTTCGACAAATAAGACTTTTTTCGAATACAGTTGTATACAGTTATATCGCCCATATCTTGATCATATTGTTTTTGTCAAGATATGGCTGCACTGACTGGTCGACCACAGATTTCATTGGTCAAAATACAGCGGGAATGTTCCGGTATACAGAGGGGTCTCACATTCAGGAACGGTTTTCTAATTATGACGAAAGTCTAGTTTTGTCCCGTAATTTGAATTTTTTATCTTTTTTTTTCGAAAAATGCGTCCCTTAATTTGAATTCTGTCCCTTTATGTGAGACCCCCCCTGTATTTCTCTGATTTGAAAAATATATTAAAAATGAAATCAAAAGAATTGAATAAATTAAAATTTCTAAAAATATTTTAAAAATTACCATTTTTCAAAGACGGCTTTTTAAGCTCGGCCACGTTTTTGCGTAGGTTGTGCGATTTTTTATTTTGCCCATAATATTCAAGTCATTTTTTATACATTTCAAGTTTTTAAGTTCTGGGTCTAGTCTTTGTTGTAAATGCTCTATAATTTTTTGTGTTAAGCAATGCTTACTGCGCCAGCTAGATTGCCAAAACTCCTCTGGAAAAATTCCGCTTTAACCCCTCGAGTCGTCAAGAAAATCGTTCGCCATTCTCATTTCGACCTGGTCGAAAGTGGCAAATCTTGGCTTGGACTATTTGGCAAGCATTTGAAAGGCCACAACTATAAAAAATTAAAAACAGGTCAAAAAGTCAATCATTTTCCTGGTTGTTTTGTGATTGGTCGAAAGGATCGCCTCTGGCGCACGATTTCGCGTTTTATAGCCAAATTTGGTCACGGGGAATATGGCTTCATTCCGACAACCTACATTTTGCCACGTGATCGTCGACTTTTAAAAGGTAGCTTTTTACACTGTCTAAAAATTAGTTTTACTACAGGGGTGGGTTATAAGGTCAGCCATTTGTGCCGTTATAAGGTCAAGTCAGTTTTTTGCACTACGGTCAAGTCATTTTTTCCAAGAACTTACCCCGAGACGATGCCGATTATGAGACCTAAAATGTAATTTGACCCCTCTGTGACCTCTAATGGGGTCAAATTACAATTTTTTTAATGGACTAATATCAAAGTCGGATAAAGGGTAATTTCCACTGGTAGAGTATGAAATGGTACACCTATTTTGTTCGGGTATATGCTGTTACAAATTTTTCAGTACCCCTAATAGGGCCCTATTTTCAGTGGTAGGGTACAAAGAAATTAAATTCTTGCCCACCTCTGCCGGTAATTTGCAGGTTATTTACAAAGTTTCCATGAAATTATTTCTTTTTGGTGTTTTTTCAGATTTTTATAAAGTTTTATGGTCTTTTCAAAATGTAAGCTCTTTTTTCCTTGAGACCTTATAACCAAGGTCTAGTCCAAGTAGTAGAAGTAATTGTTGGACATACTAAAAAAGCTCCCCCCCAAGACAACTGGGCACACAATGAAACATTCATTCTGAAGCCGGTAGCTTCAGCGCGCGGAATCGGCATCAAAATATTGAACAAATTTGATCAAGTGCCCCGAAAGCGATCCATAATTGTACAGAAATATATCCGAAATCCGCTACTCATCAATGAACTCAAATGGGACCTACGAATTTATGTTTTTGTTTCGTCCTTCTCACCACTTGTCGCGTAAGTTTCGTTTTTAAATTTTTTGTAACATTTGCGTGTACAGAAGGGTCTGGTTATAAAGTCTCAAGTTGTGAGAGGAGGGTCTTCACCGAAAAAAAGTCTGACAAGACATGATTTGAAAAAATGACTTATAAGGTCAAGTGTTTTTGAAGTGCAAATGCTTAATTAAGGTAAAGTCGTTTTTTGAGCTTGACCTTATAACCATACCCCTTGTACATTTTTTACAAAGATAAATTTTGATTACTGGACGGAATTTATGAAAGAAAATTTTCTTTAACTTTCGCTTGTCATAAAATTTATGATCTTAGGTATATATGTGATGATGGTTTAGTGCGGTTTGCAACTGATCAATTCAGCATGAATACAAAGGAACCGTTGATAAATTATGTGATCTTACAAAAATATATAACATCTAAAATTCCGGGACCAATTCCGGGACGGTTTTTTATATCAACAAAAATAATTATAGCCCCTTATTGTTCATTTTGATAGTTCTAAGTTAGAACTTCTAACCACCATAATATCCGAAAACATTTATGCTTACTTGGGGTTTGGTTTTAATGCGTGGCGACGTGACACAGTGGCGTAGTGAGTCACTACTTGTGACCGTTAGAAGGTGACCTTATTAAGGTCAAGTTAGTGTTTTTAAGTGCAGTTGTTAAATTTAGTTTTTTTGGGATTACATGAGCTTTACATCAGAGGTACGGGGGATTATAAGCAGCGCGGTGAGTTGTTTGCGTGGCTAAAGGACGCTAGCCAATAGGAGGCGCCTACAAAAAAGCATGAGCCAATAGGCGCGCTTATAATTCAGTTACAGACGCTTCGCGCCTACGGCTATTACATGAGCTTTTTTGTGAATAATTATTCAATGTTATATAGCGGCGATTTGTGCACTTAACAAATTACTCTGTTAACAAAAAATCGCGAAAGTTTGAATCGAATGACAACGCGGGTGAAGCCGTCGGGCACAAATGGAGTTTACGAGTGCTTTGGGGAGAATTAGAAAAACTTGGATATGATACAGATAAAATATGGTCTGATATAAAAGGTATGAAAAGTGCACACTGTGATTTTTTAATGAATTTACCCGCGTTTAACCGGCACCTATAGCGGCTATATGGTATACCGTATCGGCGATACCTAGGACCCCAACTGAGATTTTGACCCCATTTTAAAAGTACTTCCAATTGCTTGATTTCAAGATATATATATACCGGTATGGTAACCGACTACGGCGCATCTAATTGGTCCTTGAATTTTTAAAATAAGCCTAACTCTCAAATGATGCTTTTGGTTTAGACGTGGTGCTGAAAACGCTAATTGCTTCTGAGAGTCATATTGTGACACAACTACACACACATTGTGCTAGCCAAAGAAATTGCTTCGAACTTTTTGGATTTGATATAATGTTGGATAAAAAGGCAAAGGTGAGGTGAAATTACATAAATGGCGAGCCATGGCTTCCACAAATACGCTCTAGTCACCTAGATTAACTCATAGAGAGAACTTTGTGCAAATTTGCATGAAGTGCTATAAAATCCCAAAAAATATTGAAAATATTTGAAACAAACACTTTTTATGAACATCATGTTTTTAATGATCGTAATTGTTGAAATTCAGATGGTTTTTAATTACAGGGGGGTTGGTTATAAGGTCAGCCATTTGTGCCGATATAAGGTCAAGTNGGTAACCGACTACGGCGCATCTAATTGGTCCTTGAATTTTTAAAATAAGCCTAACTCTCAAATGATGCTTTTGGTTTAGACGTGGTGCTGAAAACGCTAATTGCTTCTGAGAGTCATATTGTGACACAACTACACACACATTGTGCTAGCCAAAGAAATTGCTTCGAACTTTTTGGATTTGATATAATGTTGGATAAAAAGGCAAAGGTGAGGTGAAATTACATAAATGGCGAGCCATGGCTTCCACAAATACGCTAAGTCGCCTAGATTAACTCACAGAGAGAACTTTGTGCAAATTTGCATGAAGTGCTATAAAATCCCAAAAAATATTGAAAATATTTGAAAGAAACACTTTTTATGAACATCATGTTTTTTAATGATCGTAATTGTTGAAATTCAGATGTTTTTAATTACAGGCCCTGTAATACAGGGGGTTGGTTATAAGGTCCGCCATTTGTGCCGTTATAAGGTCAAGTCAGTTTTTTTGCACTTAGGTCAAGTCATTTTTTTCAGGCACTAAGGTCAAGTCAATTTTTTTGAGTAGCATGCTTTTTGGGAAAAAAAAATCTTTAAAATGTGTTTTTACGTTTTTTTTTATTTATTATGGTTTCTGCTGGTTCTATAAGGCCGCGTCAGTTTGTAAACATGGAAGTTATCGGTCTTGCTGTGTATCTTGTTTTTGATTAATAATTGTGTTTTTATTCAAGGTAATTTTGATCGAAGTGAATGTGAGCCCGTCCCTTCATTCAAATTCAAAATTGGACCAAGATATCAAGGGCCACCTGGTGGCGGATATTTTCAACACAGCTGGGTTTACGCCATATAAGCCCAAGCCAACACCACCAATCACGAGCGCCGATCGCCAAGCAAATGCCAAAA
>SCLG01000509.1:89505-100488 GCA_004367875.1 Oikopleura albicans | reverse complement strand
ACAATAAATAAAGATGATACTAGTATCCAACTTACCCCACGACCATTAACACATGATACCAGTTCAGTCGGTGCCGTTATCTTTTATTCACAAATTGTGAACACATTATGTGAATTTCCCATGATGTCGGAATTTGCGAGTTTAAAAATATAAAAGAAATTTTTAATAATGATTTGATCTTTCTTCGGTGAAGATCTGTTTTTAATAACGTAATGAAATTTGAACTAATTCTAGATCTATGTTTTATGTTTTTCATTTTTGGGAAAATTCCCAAGATTTTTAACGTGTAAAGATGCCTCTTTCCCGTTATAGGGCTATTTCGCGAATTGCGCAATTCCCAAAACTGTTATAGGGCTAGAAAATACATTACGGGATATATAAAACTCGTTATAGGGCTAGTCTAAAAATCAATTTTTCCAGCTTTAACCTACGCTTTTGCGTAGGCCTAACCTGTTATAGGGCTAAAAACTCGTTATAGGGCTACTTTTCAAAACCAATTTAGTAGCCCTATAACGAGTCATCTGGTGTATATGAAATTAACACTTTCCCGAAAAATTGCCGATATTTTTTAATTACGTATTGATTTATAAAAAAATCTTATGAACCAAAACATGGGATTATTCAGAGTTGTTTAGCAAACTTGTAATAAGCAGGGTCTGTAACTGAATTACAAGCAACGCCTATTGGCTCATGATTTTTTATACAGTATTACAAGCTGCGCGGGGAGTTGTTTGCGGGGCTAAAGGACGCTAGCCAATAGGAGGCGCCTCTAAAAAAGCATGAGCCAATAGGCGCGCTTGTCAATTAAGTTACTGCATATTCGATCTTCTTACATATGATTATGATTATATGGTTAAAAAATATTAACAAATTCTTTGATCTTCGTTATTTAGAGCATAGAACTCTATGATGGATTTAAATGTTTATACCTTATGTTTAAATCAGCAGGTTTTGCTAAATCCTTCTAAAGCCAAGCAATAAGTGAATGCGAAAAAGAGGACGGCGAGTTGTTCCGTATTCAAGATCGAATTCAAGAACTGATCACATTTTCTGTTTTTCAAACGGTTGAAAACCGCACCGGGAGTGACAAAGATTATATTTGGAACTTTAATGAAAATTCAACGACAAACGAGTACTTGGAATATCAAACACAGTGTAAGTACTGGATTATCAAACTTTCATGGCCATAAATGGTCTCCATACCCTCTAATACATCAGGTATAAAGTGTTCTTATTGATCGGCTATGTAACATGACTTAATGATTTTTACTACTATTTTTTTATCACANAAAAAAATTTTGTCAGTTCGTGTAAAAAATGCAGATTTCTCTCATCAAGCGCCTTAAGTCTTTGAAGCGTAATTTGGGAATTATTAACAGATTTTTTTTCCGAATAAAATAAAAGTGAGCAAGCTGACCAATTATGCTTCATCTAAAACATGAAACGTAATTATTTCCAGATGTTTTAACTCTTTAATGACAATTTCCGGATATATAAGAGTCTCAATTTCCAAAGATTTTTTTTAACGTTTACTTTAGTATCATGCCTAAAGTAGCAAAAGTGATAGAGTGTGCGCCTTTTATAAATACTACTGTCATTGATAATGAAATAGGGACAACAGAGGAACCCTATTTAACAAACATAAGTACTGGTGAGAGAACAGGTGAGTCGGTTATATTTCACACAGAAGAGAATGGGCAACATTTTGAATATGTTCGACATCATATAACGTCTACGGGATTTTCAGGTAGATGTATTTATTTCANTACTGGAGAGAGAACAGGTGAGTCGGTTATATTTCACACAGAAGAGAACGGGCAACATTTTGAATAAAAATTTCCGCGTCTTGGCCCTCTGTCTTGTTTACAATAAAAATCTGTCAATAATTTCATTAATTACGGTTCAAAGTTGTTAGGCGCTTGATGAGAAAAATCTGCAATTTTTACACGATAGCAAAAAAAAAAATTTTTTTTTCGTTTTCAAATCTTTAAATCAATGTTTAAAGTCTTTGAGGCTTTTAGATTTAAAATAACTGAAAAAAACATTCGTAATAACGTTTTTATGAAAAAAACAAAACATGATTGAAAATTTAATAAAATCACAGAACGTTACCTGTACATCGCATGAATACGAAATTGACACCATTCGATTCGTTATTTATTTTTCTTAATTTTTTATATATATGTCAAGAAGAAATTTTGACGTAAAATTTTGACGTAAAATTTTCCTCGTAATCCTTTATACTTAGAATGCTCATTTTATATTGATCGGGCTCGAAAAATGCTAAAAACTCCTTTTTTATTTTCGCGTCGCCCGCTGCTGCGCTGAGTTAGCGAGAGGAGTGCGGGTAAGGTTGGGTTGCTCCCGACTTTTTGTTCTAACGTTCTGAAATTGTGAACTTAAGGTTTTGATGTAATAAAATTTTTGTACAAAAGTGACATTACCGCGGAGGAGTTTTATTGCGCCCTTTTTGTCATACACGATGTCATCTGAAAGATGGAAACACTAAAAGCTGAAACTCTTCCGCAAAAACTGCGAAGTACACAAATTATCTTATATTCAGACCCTTGTTAATTTTACAACCAAATCTGTATAGTCACAGTCGACCACAGAATTCAATCATAAGTGTTTGAAGCACTCATCCGAAAACGTTGAGAAAATGGATTCGATAAAAATGAAAATGAAAAAATTGGCCGAGGTTTGATTTGAAATTTTTAAAATTGCTAGATAACAGCGTATAGTTCTTTAATAAAAATCGAAAGAACCTATATCGTAACAATTTCACCCATATCGTTACAGTTTTTAGCGAAATGAATGAGAAAAGGGCCCAAACATGCCCCTTATTGGAAACATTACGTATATCCTAACAGTTTTAGGGATGTTAACGTGTTATGTGAACGACATGTATTCTTTAACTGAATACACAGAGTGCGCAGTTATCTTGCGAGCAGTTATCTTGCGAAAATTGCCGCTCGTACGCTTATCTTGCGACTTTTCAGAATTTTATTTTTCGAGATTTATAATATTTATATGATATGCACTGAGCAGTTATCTTGCGAAAAACGCTTATCTTGCGACTTTTCAAGGACCAAGTTCGCAAGATAACTGCGCACCCTGTGTATATACAGTCCCTGCGCTCCTGATGAACGTGTTTTTATTTCCGAAAAGTGCCGCCGAATAAGGTGCATTGGCCGAAAACCAAGGTTTGTGTTAAAACTGCTGGCCGAAAAGACCCGGACTGTATAACGTTTTTATAAGAGTACATGAACTGCGTTGTTATCTGGCCACTTTTCATGCGGTAATTATTATATAACTTTGCAGACATAAAACCAAAATCGTAATTACCCAGGAAACGGAAGAAGCAACCCGACGGACACAATTTGCACTTGCGGCTATTCAAAAATCTCAGCAAAAAGGCGAAGATTTTGAGCGTGAAATTTTCAAAACTCAAAAGGCGATTGCAAGCCTTGAAGAAAAACTGGATATGACCACAACCGAACAGGCCAGGGATTTCGCTGATGAGCATAATGTTAAACGACAAGTTATATTATTGTATAGTGCCAATAGAATCAACGTTGTTTGAAAATGACATAAATAATAATGCGTTGATTGCAAGGAAATTGCTACTATGCCATAATCAACTTATGGCATCCTTCGGGTTATCATAATTGTCAAAAACACATTTTCACAATCCCCAAAAAAGGCGCAATGTCAAACTAAAGCAGAAGAAGCCGACACACATATTGTGGATTGGGAACTTCAAATAAGTAAGTCAATGATTCAGTTAATCATACAGGGTGAGGTAATATAGATGCTAAGCCGTTTTTTGGTGACTTATATTCGCTCAGCGCACTCGCAAACCAAAAACGGCTTAGCCTCTATATTACCTCACCCTGTAAGTTATGATTCAAAACATTTATTTATATTACGGAAATTGCCTAAAAGCGAATTATTACTCACATATTATCATAAGTTATGACTCATAAGTTATGAGTCATAAATCGGAGTTAGTTCAAAAACGAAGAGAAGGTTCTACAGTAAAGGTATTTAACGGTTTTTAAGCTGCGTTAAAACGTCGTATTGCACTATTGGAGGATGAGCGCACCCGGTGTGACGATCGGCACAGGGCCACATTGCTGAAAATAACTGATTTCGAGAAACTTTATCAAGAGCACGAAGAAGGTCGTAAAGCTGGCGATATTCAAGCTCAACTTTTAGAGGAAAAACTCGAATCAAATGAGGCAGCTATTATTGAAGGTCGAAATGTCGCCGAAGAGTCAAATCATAAATACGAAGATACGTTTCGGAAGCTCCGCATTGTCGAAGGTAGATTTAAATAATAACTAAACGGGGAAAATATTGCGCAAAACGTTTTTTTGTACAAATTGTAACATAACGGAAAATAGTGATTACGTAACTTGAAAATATTGCGCAATACGTGGTTTTTTTTCGTACAAATTGTAACAAAACGAAAAATTGAAACATAACGGCGTGGTGTGTCGGCGCTAATGCTGGAAATTTTTTTGCAAAAAAATTGTAACGTAACGGGACGAATGGGAAAAATTGTAACAAAACGGCGCACTTGGTGTACTTGTATGCGCTAGCGCACACATTTCCCCCTTAACCTCAGTCGTCGCCTATTTCCCATCATAGTTGAATGATAAACTGTTATTTTTTAAGTATTGTTGTATTTATATTAAGAAACGCTTCAAAGAACGGTAGAACGCGCAGAGGACTTCGAATTGAAATCTCGCGAAATTGAAACCCGCGTTAGAGTAAGTTAAAAATTTATTTTTGATCTTACAAGGGTGATGGCCCACGCTCTATCTACTTATAATACAAGTTTTTTTTATATCAATAATGTTTATATTAATTATTGATATCAATACCAAAGCACGTCAAGCCTTATTTATTATTGGTATATTTGAGGGTGTATTCGAATCCATTTTGAAACACACCATATAACCCTTTGAATTAACAGTTTGTATTTGAACAAACATTTTTTGTCCAGCTCAGCCGCTTACACTAACAATCTGAATTAATCTTGATCACAGTACACCAGATGACTCGTTATAGGGATACTAAATTGGTTTCAAAAAATATCCCTGTAACGAGTTTTAGCCCTATATACCGGATTTGGTCTACGCAAAAGTTGGAAAAACTGTTATTTGAGCTGTAAGGAGGTATAAAATGGGAACCAAAAATTTAATATTGTGATTATTGCATGCTGCTTGCACAGAACAATTATTACTTGTACGGTATGAGTCATACATTTTATGATCAATTCGAAAAAAAAAAATGAAAAAAATACCCCTAAAACGAGTCATCTGGTGTATATTAAATATTGTTACATGGAGCACTTATCGATCATGATGATGAATTTCAATCGAAACAAAATTATCATTTTCGTGAGAATTATGGCGTTATATCTAGAGAAAAAGGCTATTTACATTTGAATTAACACCAAATCACTATTTGCACGTGATGTAGAAACCATATTTGGATTTTGAATTAACTTTTGAATTTCAGGAATCGCATGAAAACGCTAAAGATTTGGAAGTCCTTAATCAGCAAAATATGGAAAAGGAAGAAAAGTTCGAACTAAAAGTGCACGATTTTTTCGAAAAATTCAAGGCCGCCGATGTACGCGCTGAGTTTGCCGAGCGCTCCGTTGACAAGCTAGAAGCCACAATTGACAGTTTACTCTCAGATCTTCGCGATCAAAAACAAGTTTACAACGAAATTGGGAAGAAACTTGACTCAACGCTGCGTGAAATCATCAAGCTTCATGAATCATAATTTTCTTATTTTTTTCTGAAATAAAACAGTCCAAGACGGATGAAATACAGACCTATATTAAGAACTGCGAAATTAACAAGGGACTCCCGAACAAATTGGGTGTCGGCGTGGCAAGGGACAGTATTTCAATGGACGGGTTTTCAAATCACCAAACCGTCCCTCATAATAATTTAAGCACTTCACTGTTTTCAGCCACGTTGGAGCCCTGTTTTACGATTGTTTCCAAACACTTGGTTAACATTTTTCGGTATTTTTAGTATACTCCTCCCATGGGAGGCTTAATCCAATTAGTAGGGGGTTGACGGTCTACCGTATACCTTATGAATTTAGGCCAAAATTGACTAGTTAAACTTTCACCGGAAATATGACTCATTAAGGGCAAAGAACCGTTGCGCGTCTGACACGACTAATAAAAAATTCATCGATAGTACGATATTCGGGTAAATACTGGTGTGGGTAACAAGTTTGTCACCGAGCTGAACGGGACTCGTCTATATAAGACGAGTCCCGTTTAGTTCGGTGAAAAACTTGTTACCCACAACAGTACCAAAAAATTGATATTTTACCGGTGATTTGATGTTAATAATTGAGCTCTACCATGCCCCATCGCGTAACCGCAATTAGATGGCGAATCTTTTGCTAGGTCTCCGACTTGCGGTTGTCTCAAATAGCCGATTTTTGACCGATAAAGGATAAAAATTCGACCGATTTTTGACCGATAAAGGATATAATTTCGGTTTAGCAAGCCATTCATCTGTATAATTGATATTTGGCCCACTTAGCGAATGAGAGTCGCTGTTTTTATTCCTTGGAAATAAGTCGTATGACCCCTCTGTCGAATTCAGCGGCTAATCGTCCACCCCCTATCCATTACTTTTTTTACCAACTAAGCACTTTAAAGCCGGTATTTTGGAAAAAAAAACTAAAAAGGGCCTCAATGGAGTGAAGGAGTGTAACATTTGTCCGGTTTCACGGCAAATTTGTTTACGTGGTTTTTAGACGAAAGGGGTCCGGAATGAGAACAGGTTTCCAAAAAGGTTGCGTAATAAAATTGATAGATGAACTATGCGGAAGATAAGAATCATTTTTTTTTCTTATATAAAATGAAAAAGACAGTTTGAGGCAGAATAACTTTGTGTAAAAACAGTTCAGGAAATTTTTGACATCGTCGCAACAAATGATTTCAAGAAAATTTGCCACAATTTAAGGCGCAATTTATGATTTTTTTTGTACTGCATTATACGGCATTTTTTGGTAGTTATGCCCGGTTGTTTGAAATATATGTTTATATATTTTGTTTTGTTTTCTTGAACAGCAAGCCGCTTTGGGTTTTGAAGATGTTTGTTGTTTAGAATTCCGCATCCCATCCGGAATTTTCGTCGGGTATTTTCGACAAGTCCTCCTCCTTGATTCGCTCAAAATTCGACACGTCAAATGGATTCTAGAATAGTTTTTATTAGTTTTCTAATTTGTACGGAAATTCCGAAATTAATAATCAGCTAAAAAACTTTATAAATTTCATCTATAATCGTTAAGCAGCTTTATTTGTAAAATTCATATTCTACTGATCGCTCGCCATGAAATTCCGACATGACTTTCGGTTTGCTAATCGGACCTTGAAGCGCCAAAAAATTGAAATAAAAAATAAATTAGAATTTCTTTACGAACAGTCAGTAGTAAAAGTTATTTGGTGTAATATTTTCAAAATGGCCAATCTGTGACCGATATTTTATATAGATTCCTAATATTTTTTTTTCAATTTAAAAGCAATTGCTTTTAGAAACGCCCCTTTTAATCAATTAAACCTGTTTTTAAATTCCGCGAAAAACCACCGTGCCAAAATAAATTCAATATAGGTGTTACTTTAGTCAAAAGTTGGAATTTTTCGTGCCGTCGTTACGCATTAACCGCCAACCAAGACCCACGGACATTTGTCTGGCCCCGTGTAAATACATTACTTTTGAGTCGTTCGGCTTCATTCAATGAAGTCACAGTCAAATTCAACATCGAATAATCGATTATAAAGTCGGACAGCAAAAAAAAAATACAATTTTACTGCCGTTATCAAGAGTAATTGGTCATTGTTGATCCCAGGAAAGCCCAAAAACCCAGTTAACCGATTTGCCGGTTAACCGATTGCGAGTTTGTATTTTTTGTGGTCAAATCGACCAAAACGTGTCCAAAGATGGTCGGGGACGTTTCAAGAGTATGTCTATTCGATTCGGGACCATCCATTTGTAAATAAGGGGCCGGACAAACGACCTCGTGTTCAGGAATGTGTTAAATAATCGTGTGTGGGGGTTAACCCACATGAGCCGATGACTCTCGACAATTAAGTGCTACAAAGCAGTTTATAAAGTGTAAAAAACTAACTATTGTTTGTGAATCAAATAGTAATTAATAATTTTAAGGGTACCACAGTATAACTTGCGTTAGCATAGTTAAACTTTAAATTAAATATTTTCTCAAAAATTATCGTGAAAATACTTTAACCTGTCGTCTGGGGAAAAAATTGATGGTTTTTGAATGTTTACTGAGCTTGTCTTGAATATGCTCGGTAGAGTTCTAAAATAGTTAACGTAACCCCTGAACCCCTGATTGAGCTAAGTTTTCCATTGGGTACCGATTTTCTTACCTTTATATCTGGAACATGAGGTGCGATTACTTTTTGGGCTAATAAACCTTCCCAGTCGAAACCTAAACGTAAATTTTCAGAAATTAACTCCTACGTGACCATAAATTAATTGCCAGGCCGAATGTGAAAGTTACATATTTCTCCCATACTCCATGAGATTAGAATTATGTGCCGTGGTGTCACACTCGGCCAAACAAGAGTTAAATCGGAACTAAGTATAACCTTGGAACCATCTGTGTTTTCTGATGTCACTAATTCCGGCTTTTTGATAACCAATACGTTCGGAGGGATCCTGTCGACACAGCGATTTTATAAGAGACTCTGCTTTTCTCGATATTTTATACGGAAATTGAACACTAAAATGATCAATTTAATTAGAAATCACCAATAAAAATGTTTTCAGAACAAGACTTTAGAAGAAAATGTTTTATGTCGAAATTTTAATGAATTCGGGGTCTGTCCTATCGCAGTGATTTTCAAACGCGAAAAAAATAATGTTACCATTTTTTGGTAACGTTGCTTGCCAGCGCGTCTGAGGCCTATGTGGCCTGTTATTGGTCTTTTTTAGCGCGCTCGACCAATCACCGAAAGGCAAATCACCGAAATGCGATTTCCTTTTTGTTTTAATTTTTGTATTACAGTCTTAAGGAGAATTATGATTTTCCGCAAAAAATTTTTTTCGCGTTTTAAAATCAAGACGATATGTAATTTTTGTTCAAAAAATGTTTCTTCGAAAAAAATTTGAAAGATACCTATGAATACCACGTAAGATTCCTTCATAAATTGCCAAATCATCCTTTGCTCTAAATGGCGTTCGTTTTGATAAAAGCTCAAATATTAAAATACCAAGCGACCAATAATCGGCAGCGATATTGTGACCGGTGTTCGAGATAATTTCTAAAATGAAAAGTTTTAATAATAAATCATAACCCGTAAATAGCATTAAGACTAATTTAACCGCTAAGGGATGACCCTAAATTATTGTCGGGCAAGTCGACCTTCCTACATTTTGAGTACTTTCCCTGTACCGAATTAAAAAAGTGGTTTTATATTGACCATTGTCGAGAGCTTTTTTTATAATCAGATCATGTAATTTACATGTCATTATTAACGGAAATTGCTACCAATGTCTTGATCCGACAAACGGTAATAATTATCTAGTAAAACTGTGGTAACGCATTTTTAACCGGAAATTACACCAACTGAATGTCGTAAAAAAGTCAATTCTCGTAATAAGCGTATTTTCAAATGATGCATGTATGAGTTCGTTCACTCGTTTTATTTGGGATGGTGACAACCGCTTTTGATTGGCTCGCCAAATCGGCGATACTCCACCACTTCAAATGTACTACAATGTACTACAATCAGTCGGTGCATTTTTTGTTAAACAATTGTTGGTGTAGGAAAAATATCCCAGGTTAAATAGTAAATAAATAAGGTAAAATTCCACTTTAACAATAACGCATTGAGAAAGGCGCTCCCGCTGGATCCGAGATTTTTTTGTAAAATCAAAAGTGCTAACCTGGCGGGATGTATTCGGGCGTGCCGCAGAATGTCCACGTTTTGTGACCGGGCAAGACCTTCTTTGCAAAACCAAGGTCAACAACGCGCACATAGCCATTATTGTCGATCATGAGGTTTTCGGGCTTCAAATCACGATAAACATACTGTCGTTTGTGTAAATATGCAAATGCCTCAACGACACATGCCACATAAAACCGCGCCACCGTGTCATTAAAGGGCCCCTTTGTATGGAGCGTACGCCACAGGTCGCCGCCCAGATAAGCGTCCGTAAGGAGATATACAAATTTTTTATCCTTAAAAGTGCGATGTAGGCCGAGAATAAAGGGTGAATCAATCGCCATGAGAATATTCTTTTCATCCATAATGTGCCGCTGCTGGCCGTATTGGACGACGCGCGCCTTTTGAATGCATTTTAGCGCGAACGCGCGATCCTTCACGCCCTCGACCTGGACCAGCTTGACCATACCGAAACCGCCAGCACCGAGCGGCTTGAGCACTTGAAGCTTCGACAGGGACGTTTCGGCAATGTGTTTATTGATGATTTTCGTCGGCCTGAGTTCCTCCTGAGCAGCACGAGTTGAAAATTTTTTATATTCTATTTTTTTTTAATTTGAGGTCTTGTTTTCGTTGAACAGTTATTGGTTGAAAAAATGTTTTTTTTTGAAAACAGTTCTCCGAAAGACTTCAGTATCGAGATCTTAAAATGATGTTTTTTCTACGCTGATTCCCATTCTTTAAAACTTTCTTTAAAACTTTTTTTTACAAACAACTAGATTTTGAAAAGCTAAGATTGTACGGAGGCTTCAGCTTCAAAGCGAGGCTAACCGACATAAATGAAATAAATAAATGATGACTGTAGGCGATCGTATAGTATTCTTGTTATTATTGGCACCGCGGTCTTTCCAAGAAAACGTTTATCAGGGAAAAAACATAAATTGGTTTATCAGGGAAAAATTCAAAAATGGTTTTTTCAAGAATAAGTTTTTGACAGAAAACGTTTATCCAAGAAAACGTTTTTCGAGGAA
>SCLG01000509.1:60636-72061 GCA_004367875.1 Oikopleura albicans | reverse complement strand
TGAACGTCAAAAACTCGAAGATCGCCATCTAGAAAATGCGGGAGAAAAGATGGCGGAAATTCATGTAAAACGAAGAGTAGAAAAATGGAAATTTTGTGGAGTAATCAAAAAACTTATTGTCAGCAGCAGTTTATTGACATTTATGTCACATATTGTGATATTATGAGTGGGCCATTTTATAAATGTTTCCGTTAGAGGCGATAACTTATAGCCTTGACGGTATCGTTAAATAATTTAATTGTTGTGCTGAAAGTACACCGCCGCACGGTGTAAGCGGATTCGCTGAAATTAGTTTTTCTGGAAAGTGGCAGGATGAGCGTGCGAGCGGTAACTTTCCCATGATAACTGCGTACCACACGCGTTTCTTATACTATTTATTCAGTACAAAAAAGTCCAACTTTTCTAATTACTGTGGCTCCAAGTTGTCTGCTCAAAACTCTCGATTTGCGCAAATAATTAAAACCGCATATATAAGCACAATCTAGGGACCCTAGACTAGGGTACAATAAGAAGTCCGATGGTATGTAATGGAGGGTCGGTTTTTGAATAACATATCTCATTAGCGTTTTTATTACAATGGTCGTTTTTTCGAAAGAAAAACAAACGACCCTTATTAGGCTACCTCCGCATACCAGTTGTGTTAGCTTTCATGAGAAAAATCGTTCCTTTTCATTCTATAGGTGAAGGGTATATTCGGGACCGTTTTTGATCGTGAAAAACCCATTTATGAGTATTTTCGCGATCACACCATTTGGTCGCGAAACCATATTTTGAACAATAATTCGCGACCAAATGGTGTGGTCGTGAACTTACTCATAAACGGGTTTTTTCTATGAGCCGCACTTCTATTCTATACACCCTATTCCGTTATCGTCACAACAGTTATCTTAACAACAGTTATCTTAACAACAGTTATCTTTACAACGCTGGCTTATCTTCGCAGCTTTTGTACCCTAACGTATCGCGATTTTCAATTATGTTACCAAACGCCCTATCCAATTATCTAAACTAGATTGACTTATCTAGCACTTTTGGTGTTAAAATAGCTGATTAGGTGGTGTAATTTTACCTTGAGTTCAAACCAGTTTCGTTCTGATGAGCACATAATCTACGTTCTCTTTTGATTTTTTTACGACACTATTTCCATGACTAAATTCACATCTTTTGTTTCTGTTGAAAATCGAAACTCTCGAAGACGAAGAAAAAAAAGATCGAAAAAAGTGATTACACGTTTACTGGATATTTTTCATATCGCCTTTGACGATGGAAGATCATGCCTGAAAGGCAGGTCCTGGTCAACGAAAAATAAAAATAAAGCAAAATAAATGACTCAGAACGGCGGCCGCTTTCGAAAACGCTTATTTTTAAATAGAATTTTGACCACAATTTTGCTAATTCATAAAGCAGTTTTTCGTTTATTATTCATTATGACTTTGAATGATTGTTTTTTTTTTGTTGCCCTTGCTCTAGAATAATTGGGCGCCCACGTTGTAATCGTTGACCAAAAATAACGAAGACACTAGGGTCTCCGACCCTTGAAAGTCAAACTTAAAGTGTTATATAATAAATAAACATATAAAACTTAAGTACACTCCCTGAGGGTTTCTCTGCTCAAAAAGCCCCGATGGATGGTTTATCTGCCCAGTTTTTGAGGTAAAGTTTTCCAGGAAATTCCGCTCACGCATTATGGTTTATTGTAACTACCCACTGAGTCATTAAAAAAACAAAAACGTGTTAACGAATAATTTTAATTTCAAAATCTCCTTTTTTACCGACAAGTGATAAATACGTTGTTTTCTTTTTTTGCCTTTTTGAATTAAAATTTGTAATTTCACTTTAACAAGACCAGTTTATGCACCAAAATTTGAGACAGATTTAGAACGAGCCCGAACGTCGGTTTATCTGCCCAAAAAAATTTTTAAGCAAAGTTTTCAGCCGGCGCTCTTGGGTTCATCTGCCCACTTTTCAGGTCGCGAAATGGGCAGGTAAAAACTCAAGGAGTGTATTATATAATAATTATTAAATTTATTGAACAAAAATTATTTATTCTAAAATTACTATTATAATAATGAATATTTTTTTGATTCTGTAGGTATCATGAATATAAAAAATGGTTTCCACTCATTTTTTGAGGAAAGCGTGTTTCGAGGAATCAAGTTTGTCAATGAAATTTCCAAAACATTGGTCTTCGGAGATTATGAATTTCCGAGAAAATGTCCTTCGGAGAAAATGTGAATTTTTCCAAAAATGCTTTGAACTATTTATTAAACGAAGAACCCATACTTTTCGTAAAAACTCTTTTTCGTCCAAAGAATCCGGTAATTAAGAATCGGTTAACAGACTCGGCAAATTTGTAAGTATTTGAGTATCATCTCCTTTAGATCTTTATTCATAAACTCTGTTTTAGTTCAATAATATAGCGGTAAAATGACACTACTTTATTTAGTACCTGGTATATGTCATGCACGAATGAACACAGTACCTACGGTAAAACGTGATAATATATCGAATATTTAAATTACACGACCTCGAAGGATGCTATTTTGATGACTCATTTAATATGAATTCTCAGTTTGCAGATTTCTTCATTTTCGAGGTGTAGTCGGAAAACGGAAGGAATTTTATGTTGTATTTGATTGTTCAATTTCCCCCATTTTTTATTTTTCCGTTTTCCAACTACGCCCGGCAAACGGGAAATTGTTAAAACGGAGAAACCGGAAAATGAAGAAAACTGCAAACGGCGAAAATTTTCTCCTCACCATCGGAATTAGCTCGATTTTTGCGTTCTTTAGACCACTTGTTAATGGATTTTTCAGTCAGTTTTCTTCGATCGGGTATCCAAACTCTTTATAGTAAGATTTTGTGGACCTTTTTTAGGTTCGATATAGAAAAAATGAGTAAGGCCTACGACGTCCCGTGTACTCCTTCAATTGAAACAAATCCGGTTTGAGGGTCTTAATTAACATTTTGTGAAAAATGACCTTTATAAATCTAAAAAACTTTTCTTCAATTCCAAAACACATTTACTTTTATAAACCCCTGCTTTACTATGTTATCACCTGATTTTTTTAAGAATACTTATATTTATTTGTTAGGCACTGCGCTGTTTTTTTTTTGCAGATTTTTGAGGGAAAGTTCCACGATATTGGCACATGGTTTGTATCCAACGATAAATGCATTTTAGTTAGGGTTAACACACTGCTCGTGACTGATTGTAATAATATCCGAGGTATTTCCTAGTACATAAAAGACACACACGATTGTGTAGGATATCTTTTCATTTATAATTTTCCGGGTGATTAACTCCCAGGGGGAAGTGTGTGTATATATACACACGACTTGTTTTATCGTACATTTAAGGCATATGGAGGCCCCGTAGGTCAAAACAAGTATGGCTGGCCCCCCTGAACTTTTCGCAAAAAATTACAATGACTGTATTTTTTTGTGTAGGTTGGAGATTTCAAACAACTCTATAGGGGGCCCTGGTGGCCTAAATCAATTTCTGAATAGTCAGATCGACGAAGTTTGACAAGCTCTACAACTTGGTTTTACCAGTTTTTTTAATTATAGCGAATTATTGTGAATTTTTATAAGTGCGTGTTTATATACACACATTTTCACCCTACGAGTTCCCAAAAACTGCTTCCCCCTGAGAGTTAATACCATAAAAAATAATATTATTCAGAGTCCCGCTTCTTTCGGCACTAAAACTTCCATTGGCACTAACCCAGTACCAAAAAGAGCATTGGCACCAAAAGAAACTAACAGTACCAATTGAAGCTTTGGTACCAAAAGATAGCGCATACCAAAATAGGGGCTCCCATTTGACGACACTTCTGCTCAATTCCTTGGAATGTGTGCTTGGAGGTCAATATAGTATACAGATATTATGTCAAGGAGATATCGATTATCCCCATTGTGGTTTTTGTTCAAGGGCCAAACGGGCAAAAGAAACGACTAATCGACTTTCGACAGGAATAATCTAATTTACTGCGCGATCACAAAAAAGTTATATTCCAGGTTGGCGAAAATTTATTCCATGTCATTTTATTTATTATAAAGTGTCACTTGTTTTACACAACCTCTTTCGTGTTTAATTTGACTCAAGGTGAAGGTTTTGACCGGTTAACTCCTTCGGGCACGGATTCATTTTGGAGGTTGACCATAATTTAAAACAGCTAAACTTATATTTTACTTAACTCACAGGGGGAAGTGCGTGTAAATAGACACGCAACTCGTTTTTTCGTCGATTTAAGGCATATCGAGGCCCCGTAAGGCAAAACGGGTATTGGTGACCCCCTCAACTTTTCGAGAGAATTCGATTGACGGTGTTTTTTGCGTAGGTTGGAGATTTCAAACAGCTCTCTAGGGGGCCCTGGTAGCCCAGATCAATTTCCGAATAGTCAGATCGACATAGTTTGACGAGCTCTACAACTTGGCTTTACCAGTTTTTTAGAATTAATGCGAACTATTGTGAATTTTTTAAGTGCGTGTTAATTTACACGCATTTCCCCCCTACGGGTTCCCAAAAACTCCTTCCCCCTGAGAGTTAAAACACAACCTGCAAATTTGAGATAACAACATTTTAAATAAAAACTCGAGTAGAAACTAATACTTTTTTGTTGATCATTTGATTAGTATCTGACACTCAAGCTACTGACATAATTTGAAATAACAAGTTACACTTGAAATAACACTTTGTATTTAAAATGAAAATTGAATTAAAAAACAAATTCGATTTGAAATAACCAATAAAACGTTTTTTACACGAACTTTTATTTTTCGTAAAATATGTTATCTCAAACGGTATTTCAAAAAACGCATCGCGTTAAATTATTACGAACAATTCTCGGTCGAATTATTTTATCTAAGGTAACTAGCTTTTTTAAAACCCATATTCAAGGCAATAATAAGACCTGAACGCAAAACATAAGCAGACTTTCCCGGTCAGACAGGAGTTAAAATAACCTCGACGATAGATCGTTTAGTACGCAACTTTGTGTGTGAAAATGAAATAACGTTATCAAACGGAAAAAAAATGTTATGGGAATAAGACTTCAGGACCTCATACATCAAACTATAATGCTCATAGGAATTTACAAATGGCGCTCCGATGTATCAAGTGCGGTAAAAGAAATCTATCAAATAATTTTATGCCTGCCAAGTGTTGACTGTCTACACATTAATTACTTAAAATAGGGATCGAAAAAACATCCTAAGGGAAGGAAAAACAAAGCAATAACCAAAAAATCAAATACAGTTGGACGGAAAATGAGAAAGTTGATTGTATAATGGTAGATATGAAAAGTGCTCCGTAGCATGTGACCTTGACCTTTTGAAGGTCATTTTATAGACGCATACCAGAGTTCAACTCTTCAGGTTTGGTTTGCACCTACTTTCGACTCATTTGGATGTGCCACCTACGCGCTGGCCGGTTCAAAAAAATTTATTTTGCGTAGGTTGGAGACTTCAAACAGCTCTCTAGGGGGCCCTGGTGGCCCAAATCAATTTTTAAATAGTCAGATCGACGCAGTTTGACGAGCTCTACAACTTGGCTTTACCAGTTTTTTTTTCGAAAAATTTTCGATTTGCCCACTTCTTTCATATCTACCAATACAATTTGAGGTTATCCAATTTTGGCTCAAATTTACCCCCTTCACATGATAAACAGTCTGAAAGGCCTGAAGTGGGGCCACTTTTGGTCCGGCTAACAAGTGGTTAAACTGAATATTTTTCAATTTGTTTATTGCGTGAGTTATCGATTTTCCTTCTCTAAAGGTTAAAATTATTTAACTTCGCTATAATTTACTCTATAGAAAACAGACGTATTAGGTCCGTGGGTCACTTTCGTCATGACAAAACTTGGACAGTAACGCCCTTAACCATGAAGTAAAAAAAACTGATGCTTTACTTCGTTTCAATAAATAAATAAACCCACAATGTTTTATTCGATTAGGTTTTCGAATTGATCACTCTATGTTGACTTTTTTGGAACATAAATTATGTAATTAAAACTTGATTCACATGTTACGAGCTATAATGTATTTCCGTTTGTTGTTAGAGGTTAATTTTTATTTTTGCTCGAAGCATGACGATACGATTAATTAGTTTTCGATAATTAGGGACGTGTCGGAATGATTGACAATTTTCTCTTTCAACACAAATTTAGCACCAAATAGTTAACCGTTTGAACTTACTGTCTCTTCTCAGCCCGATTAAAAATTATTTCAACAATACAGGGGGAATTTAACTCCGAAGGGGAAACTTTGATGTGCTGGCATCAAATATCTTTTTATATGAAAAAGTTTTCGAAAAAAATTAAAATGGAAATTAACCGCCTTAAGGATGCCTTTATCCACTAGCAGTTTTTCCGAATTCTAAAAATACAGTTGCTACCGGTTGAGTTTCATGAAAATCGGCCAAGAGTTAAAGGGAAAACAAAATCGGAAATTTTGTCACTAGTATAGTTATATAAGAGAATTTTTTTGACCGTGTTTCTTTTTCAAGAAATGATCGGCTGTTTAGAGAAATATACAACAAAAAAAAAAGAATTTATTGTTTTTTCTATTTCCCAGATGTTTTTTTCGTGGAAAATAATTTCTTTGAAAGATGTGGCGCTTCCATAAAAAGTCAAGTTTTTTTTGACCTTCATTTTAGAAAACGTGGAAAGTTTATTTAGTTTGTGGTCTCTCTGATATAATTTCCAAAAAATGAATAACATCTCGTTGAAAAGCATTTTCTCCGAAATAACATAAAATATTTTCAAACGATGCCTCAACTGTGTCTAATAATTTACCATGTTTTATTTAATGAAATGACAAACCTTTGCTTCCATTGAAGGGCTTGCGGTAGTCGCGACTTCTGCTTTTGCGTTGGACTGTCCAGCACCCAATTTCCCTGAAGTATATTCTTGAAATAACTTGTCGATTTTATGCATGCCAAACAATTAAAAAAAAAACTTCAAAAATATTTTCAAAAAAAAAAAAACAATAAAACGATTTCTTTTTTTTTCGTCTTCTGCATTTAAAACAGTTAAAGCAGGGCCATGGTCTCCTTCTCATAACACTCTATAAATTTGGGCCATACACCGTAGAAAATTTATAGCCGACTTAGCTTCCCTGCACCAACAAGTCGACAAAAAAGGAACAATTGCGACACTTGATGAGGTCTCACACGGTATCACAAAGTCAATTAAATAAGTTTATTCGAACTTATATTCGAACTGAAGGCGTCTGGAATTTTTAGGGGCTACAACTCGTAGCTTACAATTAGGCAAATTAATGTTAACTATAAACTTTACACAAGCCGCTACAAATCGCACTGGGTTACGTAAGTTAAGGGCCTTAACTTAAGGCACATGGGTTTAAAAACTCGGAATAACTAAAAACCCGAATTAATACACTGACATTGGAGAAAAAAATAACCATCATTTTTTTTTCGTTTGGCCATTGGACGTAAAATTAAAAAGTGGATTGTAGTGGGCTAATCCAGTTTTGTCCCAAGTTCACCCTGTCACGTGATAAATTTCATATAAGGCCTAGAAATGGGCCATTTTTGTGAGCTTTTTTTTCTGTTACAAACACTGAGTCTACAGTCGGTTACACTTTGGGTCACTCTAGTGGGTCAGAGTTCTTAGAATCGCACCGGTAGTTTCTTAATTTTTTATTTACATTTAAACTTTATTCAAGATTTTAGAAGTAAGTTTTACAAAATTAGCAAATTAATGTAGCAAATTGATTATATTAGTGACTTAAAAGGAAATACTTTAAGTAATACATCTTCACTTATATTCAAAATCTAATTTATTAAAAGTGTTTATACCTCTATCATACCCATCAGTTATGGGTCATAACCATTTTTATATATGATCTTTAAGTACATTTGTACTCAATATTTTTACCTTTCGCCTGCACAGTTATCCGGCAATTTTCCCGCTCGTAGTCTTATCTGCCTGTTTTTTTTATCGAAAATTTTTCTTGATCGTCTTTAACATATTTATTCACAATCCTGACCCTCTTAAGTGCCTCCGAAAACATGGCAATTAAGGGAGACCAGGTCGATACATGTTTAGTACTACGCAGTTATCCGGTAGATTTTTTTTTGGTGAATGTGCCATATAACTGCACAAACAGCGTATATAAAATGTATCCTGAATGTGAAAACCCAATGGGCAAACTAAATTTATGATGTTGGTGGAATTCTAACCGTGACCACTCAATTTCATGAGACATTAAAAATATTTTGAAATATTTTTAGCTAATTTTAACATATTTTAAAATGAATTGTTCCTTTAAGGGTGTCCATTATATGTCAGATATGTATAATCATTGCTAAACACTTTATAAATTATTCTAAGGGGCGTTATGCATGAATGACTACGGTCCCTGGACGATATCGGCGTCCTTAACATAACAAATGAACTCATATATATTAATTTCTAAAACACAGAAAACATTTGAATAATTTAAACTCCACTAAGTCTAGTTTAGTGATGTCATCACTGTCAGATACTTTTTAAGTCAACAAAGTAAATTGTGGGCACTTTTGGATTATATACCGTGTGTCCACGCGTTTAATGTCCCAATTTATGACTCATGATTTGACATGAGTCACACGTGTTTTTAGCCCTGTGATCTTATGAAGAAAATTTCCTCCGATTTGGCTAAAAAACGATAAAAAGATGTCATCGTAATAAAAATACATGCCAAAAACTAATGTAGCACTTTTCAATGCCTCATTGGATCAGTAGGGAATTAAGCCAAATGAGATTTTACCTAATATTAAATCTACATCTAATATAAGATGTTTTTTCATGAAAACCTGCCGTCAAATTTTGATTAAAAAATATTAATATTCAACTGCCATCAATGATTATTATTAAATTTTTTACCTTCATTAGAGTTTTTCTTGCCGGAGCTCTTTCCTAATCCGAACCATTTCATGATTGGTTATTATTTTTTGAAATCCAAGTTTAACAAAAAAAAATGTACAAAACGGAAAATAGTTAATGGTTTTTTGTTTGTTTTGTTTTTTTTCTCTTTTGGCTGCTCTCTGTCGATTTACACGTTTTGTTTGTTTGTTTGTTTCTGTCCGAGGCAGTTATTTTTTTATTTTCAATATATAAATATATATTTTTTACAATTATTTCTACAGTTTTTTACGTCCCTTGGCCCTCATACCCGCTTAACGCGCCTGGGCATCGGAACCGACCGCAATAATAACCGGGCGGTAAAAATCGTCAATCGTCTAAAATAGAACATCATTAATTCAAGCCGGTTTGTTCAAATTAGATAATAATAATAATACATATTTTGTAGTTTAAGGGTAGTCCGGTCAATTTGTTAAAAAAAATCCTAAAAAGAAACCCTTAATCGAGACAGGGGGTTATATCAGTTTGAGAATGCCGCAACCACATTTTCCCATTCTTTGTAAATCATTTCCGACTACGTATACAATTGGATGAAATATAAAATTGATGTATATTTGTAAACAAATTTACCGTACTACCCTTAAATTTGACAAGGTCTCTTAATGATTTTTTTTCTCTGAGATTTTACGATATGGGAAAATACCATATTTTTTTTCAAAAAGCGCTAATATGCGGTGAATTTATCGTTCTTCTTATCTTGCTCGTTCTAAATGTCATATCATACTGTTACAATAAAGACATTGTACATAGATTCTCATTTTTTCCATAAATCAAATGCTCTCTAGCGCCATAATGAGTTTTCATATTTGTGTGATCAAAACCTAAATCTAGGGGTCAATTTACGTCATCAATATCTGTTTCACAAAAAAATCCTGTTGTAAAGTCTGAACAATAATGAGTCATTACATGTATTAATGACCCAATAAAAACCAGGGATCGAAATGCAATCACAAAAATCACAAAATCACAATCACATTTTCGCGTGATTGTGATTGAAACGTTTGTGATTTTGTGATTTTCGTGATTTCTGTGATTTTGTGAGTGTGATTGCATTTTGGCGAAAATCACACGTTTTTTCCATCCCTGATAAAAACTGTTACCCATTTTAAACCCATTTTTTTATTTATTTCAATTCTTAGTTTGCTGACATTTCTGAGAATGAAAACATCAATTGTTTGTCTCCCTTTCACGTGTACCCCAAATAAGCACCTTGTTTGGAAATACTCATTAATTAAATATCCTCAGGGCTATTCCGAAAAATTGTACCGAAAAATCGTGCAATCAATTCTAGAGTTTTTTTTATATTTACTGAAACATTGCAATAGTACAATCGGTAGCAATTTGTTGACAAAAAAAAATTTTCCGAAAAAGTTTCGACGCGACTACTTCAAACTAATTGGCCAAATTTAACTGGAAACCGACGGTATTACTCTCCTTCAAAATATTTCGATTATTAAAGGTTAAAAAACATTTTACAGGAAACTTCGTTCTTCACTCAAGAAATTTAAAACAAGTAGCCAGACATAGTGGTCTATCTGATTTGTTATATCTAAACGTTCTTTTTCAGCTTGACATTCTCTGTTAATAATTTATTCTCTGGCATTTTTTTTTCACAAAAAAAAAGTAGGAGTTCATGAATTTGGCCCAAGGGCAATCGCCTCGCGTTTTCTCTCTGTTTCTCGCTCACACTCCTCTCGTATGGTTTTTTCTGCCTCTCGTTTTTTTTTCTCGAGTTTTTTTTATTTAATTCTCATTCTCTCGCTCTCTCTCCCTTTTTGGCCTCTTAGTCGTGCTCATCTTGCCTCACTCGATGATAGATTTATTTTTTTTCTGAAATATTGTCAAAAACGGCTTACTACTTGAAGCAGCTAATTCGACTGCCTGGTAGTCCGAATTTTTCCCCCCGCACTAATCCCCTGATTTTGATCAGAAAACGAAAAAATTCGATATAAAAATAAAAATTAATTTTTTTTTTGTCGAGATCAAATTTGATTTATTTATATCCCTTGGTTGCTTAAACTACGGGGCCCTGTAATAAATCAATTATACAAAAAGCGCCAAGAAACGAAGAAATAATACAAAACAGGAACAAAAAAGTGAAATCAAATTTGTAATTAATCCACTGTGCGTATTTTAACCCCGACGGTTGACACGATCAATTTCCGAATCACTTTATGTTAATAATGGTAGGCGTGCGGCCAGGGATGGGGTTTTTTAAGAATAAGTGCACGTCTCGACTGGTTTTCGGGGTTTTCATCCGCACCGTCTTAATTCTGGTATATTGTGCTTTATGAAGAAACGCTAATTCGCCGACAATTTGTATGACTCATGTAAACAAAAAATTATCTACTCAACGTGTTACATGAATTATGGGCGGAGTTTTTTGAATATTCTAGCTGACGAGAATCTATCTACGAATTCGAAAATATGAATAGGGCACACCTTTGGCCGCCATAGAACATTCCTTTATTCCGAAAGACCTTTAAGGGTTAAAAT
>SCLG01000508.1:87384-99205 GCA_004367875.1 Oikopleura albicans | reverse complement strand
TAAATAAAAGACGAAATCTCTAATGGGCCATTTCAGCCAATTATTTTTAACACTTCACAAATGCTGTTTGATTTTAACATTGACACTCGTTATATCACCGCCCGGTCAAAGTATTTGTAAGCCATTGCAGCAGTAACTTCTATTGTGGGGAATGGATTTCATTTTTGCTACAACCAATTTAAGTCCGTTTTTGGGATGTGAAAGTGTTACGATTAGGCTTCCACAACTGTATCTCATATAAAACATACACCACTTGCGCCGTTATCGGGTCAACAACTAGGCAGATTGACAATATGAAAATTTGACCCGATAACGGCACGAGCCGTGATTTTCTAGAATATCTCATATCTTTGTCTCTATTTCACATTTATGCACTCCTAGATGATTTTTATATAAAAAATGATGTAAAAACGTATTTTAATGAATTTTTTGACCCGATAACGGCGCAGGTGGTGTATTTATAACTATGATATAAATTATATCTTCATAGTAAATTTATATTATATTTTATATGTGATACAGTTGTGGAAGGCTAATCGTAACACTTACACGTCCCAAAAAACTCTTACGATTTGGATAATGTGTTGCGTTAGGACTTCAATTATCGCCAACTAATCCGCGTTTCACTTCAATTTGAACTGAGTAGGTTATATAAAAAAAAGGAGGCGGCAATCGTAGTAAGGAAAACCAAAGCACTGGTATTTAAAAGATGCATAGTGTGTCTCCGTTAATCGAATTGAGGAGATTTCGACAAATTCAATCACCAATTTAGACGAAAGAAACAAAAGGAAATAAAGAAACAAGAGTTCATGCTTTAAACAGCGCTGACGGTTGTTATCAGTCTGAATTTCAGCCAATTAGCTTCGGCCGAAATGAGCGGAATATGATTTTGTATTTTTTTAATCTGACGCCGTTTTTTTTTTTGTTACCTTCAGTACGTGCTGCATCATTTAAAGACAACAATTTGCTTACTACGATTGCCGCCTCCTTTTTTTGCGCATATGTGAAAAACAGCCTTGAAATANATCTTGGCAACCCGTCCGAAACCTATTGGTCCAAACCAACAGATGACAAAACGGAATCGAACACCAAACCTCGTCCTAATTGGGAATATGCAAGAAATGGAAAACCCATTACATGTTACGAATGCAACGAGCTGGAGCATTACAGTACCAGCTGCCCAAATCAAAAATCGCCGCATACGACGAAAGAGGATGCTGGAAAGTCCAAATCCATGCATTATGCCACCGCAACGAAATCCGAGCCGGAAGAAATGGACTCGATTTACTCACCGACATCACCTTTCCACTAATGACCAAAGGTAACCACTACGACAACGACTATGACTCCGATAACGACTCCGATAACGACTACGACTCCGATTACTACGACGATTACTACGACAACGACGATTACTACGACAACGACGATTACTATGACGACGATTACTACGACAACGACGATTACTACGACAACGACAATTACTACGACAACGATTACAGCAACGACTACAACGATGATGACAAAAACGGCGAAGTTAAAGTACGCTTTTGTTTTTTTTAAAGTTCAGTCCCTTCATTTTTCAAGTCACCATTGAATGATTGTCTGGGGGGCTGTTACGGGGTTTGGCATTTTAGCCAATGTTCAATAGTGACTTTAAAATGCGTCAGCGCTGCCTCATTTTTTCTCTCTCTTTTTTATTTTATGAAAGGCGAGCGCTGACGCATCACAACCTATTGTGCCGAGACGCTGACTAAGCGCGCGAACTCTTCTTTTTTATGCTCGAATATTCTATCGAGAAGNGGATGAAATGAGGTATATGGATTTTTGAGTTTAGTTTGTACACAACATGACTGACCGGTCCTTAACTCTCAGGGGGAAGGAGTTTTTGGGAACTGCTAGGGGGAAAATGCGTGTAAATCAACACGCACTTAAAAAAATCACAATAATTCAAGAAAACTGGTAAAGCCAAGTTGTAGAGCTCGTCAAACTACGTCGATCTGACTATTCAGAAATAAATTTGTGCCACCAGGGCCCCCTAGAGAGCTGTTTGAAATCTCCAACCTACGCAAAAAAACCCCTCAATCGAATTTTCTCGAAAAGTTGAGAGGGGGGGTCACCAATACCCGTTTTGCCCAAGGGGGCCTCCATATGCCTTAAATCGACGAAAAAACAAGTTGCGTGTCTATTTACACGCACTTCCCCCTGGGAGTTAAGCCATTAGAATATGGGACTTTAACCCCCAAGCACGTTTGTCCGGCCCGGGTGAAAAAACGCAATGTTCGAGTTGTTCGGCTTTTTTAAATGACTTAACATTGAAAACCAACATAGAATAATCGATTACAAAGTCGGAGAGCAAATAAAAATACAAATTTTATATACGTAATAAAAAGTAATTAGTCATTGATTGAACCTAGGAAACCTCAATAAAGAGGCTATTTAATAGTTTTCACGCGCATTTTTTCTCTCATATTTTTCCAAAACTGAAGAAATCAACGGTGCACTATCCTGCAAAAAATGAACCGCGTACGTCGCCCGGTTAAACGTTTGTGAATTTGTGGTCAAATCGACCAAAAAGTGTCCAAGGGTGGTCGGCAAGCTTTCGAGTGTATGCTAAATCGATTCAGAACCATCAATTTGCTTATATGAGATTTTACATACGATTAGATATAGGAGTAGAAGAAAGGCCGGTTAAGCGTCCGGGCCCGTGCTCAGGGATGTGCTAAATAATCGTGCTTAGGGGTTAAGTCCCTAATTTCATCTGCATCGTACATTTTTAGGTCTTTACGAGTTCCTACGTATTAACAAAAATTGTTGGGTGAAAAAAATAATTTAACTACAAGTATGTAAGTGGGCCGCTTGAAGATTTTTTTACATTTGGTGCATGATCTGAGCCAGGAGAGACTTTGAGTCCCTATTTTTGCGTCAATAAAAAAGCATCGTCTATCAATTTGGTACATAATAATGGATATTTTTCATTATCACCACCAGGCCCTAGGGACCCAGTAACGGTCTGCGAATTCAAATATGTATAATACATATATAAGGATGAATATCGTACTGGGGCCCCATGGGGACAAAGTAATCACTCGTGATAGTCGGTTGCTCAATAACTATAATAAAAATGTTAGGGTTAGAGTTAGTTGAAAACTGTCCTACGGACAAAGTCCTGAACCCGTGAGGTCTTGAAGAAAAAAATTTGAGACCCTCGCTATCATGCTCTAGGCACAAATTAACGACCTGCGATAGCCAGTATTTCATATGCATGTACGCACATAACCAATTTTTCTGTATCCTATTTATAGGAATTTACGAAAATTATCTAACAAAGGGCATAGTCTATGCCGCATAGAAAAAACTTCAGGAATAGAATTGTTCGGAAAGTAAAATTGTTCCAATACAGAACAGCTAAAAAAATCCAGCTTATTTTTTAACAACTGTAGTGTATTTGTTCCAATCCGAAAATAGCAAATTATTAGGTTAGATAAATATTGCCGGGTTGAGAACAATGGATAAACTAAATCGGCCGATAGAATAAAGTTACAAAATAATTTTCACAAAAATAAGTTTTCTACTGAAGTTTTTTTTGCGCGCCACCGTGCACCGTTACTAAACTCGAAAAAATGAGGATGCGATGAAAGTCTACTTAGTCCTTTTTTTGGGCTAATACTTCAAATGACTAAAATCACAAATGATTAATTTTTGCCAAATCATTAATGCCTAATACAGCAAATAACTAATATCATATTAGTAATATGACAAATGGATAATATATCAAATGACTAATATCACAAATGACTACTAAGTATTTTCGAAAAATTAGTCATTTGAATAATTAGCCCTTTTTCGGATGTTTTCGGTTCTCGAAAATAGCGTCCGAAAAAGGAGCATCGTCTCAAAAAGGATCATTTTTCTATTACAATGGCCCCATATCGACCAAAAAAGCGTCCGAAAAAGGAGTAAGGAAAAAAGGTTATTCAATATGAACAACAAAAATACCTCGCCTTAGAGCAAAAATTTATATTCTGTTTAGGCTTCTAACCAACAACCTTATTTTGAAAACATTAAGAACTTTTTACAGTAACAAATTAATTTGTATACAAAACAGATTTTTGTCTAAAGGGGCCGGAAAGGGTTGAATCAAAAAATCTTAAGAAAATTAAAACATTCGTCAATTCATCAATCTTGTGATCCATATACGGAATAACTTGAGCACCAGGAATTTTTGGATAGATCAGAAATAAAAAAAAAACTCTTAACGATAAAGAGCAATTTTACCTCTTACTCATTTGTTTGCAAAAAAAAACTGACGTGAACTTATAACGGTCCAAATGGCTGACATTATTACCAACCCCGTCTGTAGATAAAAGTAAGAATGGTTAGACGCTGAGCCCATTTGTGGTTTTCACTGATGGCAATAAAGAATTTACTACAGTAAGTAAACGTGTTTTGAAAAAAATCCCAAATTATTTAGTGTTTCACCAATTGCATGACCCATATATTGTTTATGATTTTATTAAAATTTGAACAGCCTGAACACAAGTGGAGTTAGAGTGATACTATTCGGCGTAAAACTACTTCAAGTGCAGTAGAAGCCCATAATGGCACTGTCTGGATCGTAATTTTGTGGCGAAAGGGTAATTCGTCGAAATTTCTCCTCTTCTGGCCAAATACACTGCTCAAAAGGGGAAAAATTTTCGACCGATTAACCTTTCGCCACAGAAGAACAAAGATCGATTCAGACGGTGCCCCATAATTCAGATATATGACACAAAAGGAGACTAAGGTTGCAAAAGAGACGTACGTTTTAAAATAACAATAATTGTTAATTTAACAAATTTAGAACAACTTGCTACTCGTATACAAGGTGTACATTTTTTTTTATTTTAAACTCAAAAAACCGTCAAATTTCGACAAACCAATATATTAGGTGACCTAATTTAGGTCCTGTGCAGGGCTCGGCATGATTGGCAAATTTTTTTATGGCTCGGCTCGGCTTTTGAGCCCCCAGCGAGCCAATTGTGCCGAGCCCTGGTCCTGTGGACTCATACTTCATTAGTGCCTTTCACATAAAAAAATGCGTTTTTGATTTTAATTTACGTTTTTTTTTTCTAAAACAACCAGATTTATCTAGCTAGTTCTTTTTTCAAAACATAAGTTACTTCATAGAAGGAAAATAAATACAACTAATGTGCCGAATTTGATCCAGCGAGAAATATTGATAACAGGTTCAGCAGAAGCTAAGTATGACCAGGTAAGGGTCATAAAAAACAGGGGAGGAGGGGTGGATGTCTTCACCCAAAAAAGTGAAAAAAGACATGATTTATCTTAAAAAAATGACTTGACCTTAGTGCAAAAAATATGACTTGACCTTAGTGCAAAAAAGATGACTTGACCTTAGTGCAAAAAAGATGACTTGACCTTAGTGCAAAAAAGATGACTTGACATTATAGCAGTCACATTTTGTGACCTTATAACCAGACCCCCTATAATAAGATGTTCCTTGTTTCTGGACCCAATATATGGTGCGGGGTTAAATTAAGCAAGATGAGTTTAAAAGTTTTCTGTAAATAAACGGAGCATCGAATCTTTTGCAACCATGAGAAAAAGGGGGAGATAGAAGTCTAAGTACAATAAACTAATAAAGTAGAACTAACAGCGCATGAGACCAGCTCAGGACTCTTAACAGAGGACTCAAGTTCAGTAATTTTCATTGACCCTAATAAAGATGATCAACGTTACTTTTTTGTTAAAACATGATAAATACAGTCACAGCACATAATATGTACGACACATTAGGATAATCTTCTACATCTAATGGCTATGTCTAGGCTGTCCAAACAGATTTTCGAAGAATAATCGCAAGAAAAATATCAATTTTCAGGATAGAATTTAGGCTAATCTTAAAATATTTAATATACACGATACTCAGTACATGTATGAAAAGTTCGGAAGCCAAAAAGATTTTTTTAAATATTGTTGTGATTATTAAATAGATCCTGTTAAAAAGATGTATGAAATGGGCCAAGTCACTTTTCTTATTCTGCATATACATGTAATATGGACCATATTACAAATTATTGATGAATAACCTTATAGAAAATAAAAAAAAAACGATAATGATCGGTACGAAAACTCGCGGTACGCGTCGGCCCAATAAGTGTTAAGATAACCCAACTATGTTAAGAAACACTTAGATAACCGTTCAGGCCCTAAAGTTTAGGGGTTTATGTTGTCTACTTGTTAACATAATAACTTTAACATATACTGCCCATCGTTTATTTTATTTTTAACGCTATTTTGAGTTATTTTGAATACAATAGACTATTGTCAATAGTAAAACCATTTTTCAAAACATTAGAACTTTATGGTAGTTTAAAATTCGGTTTGAACAGCCTAAAGATGTCTGGTCAGCATCGGGTGTCAATGTAAAACTAAACTCGATGAACTACGGTCATTACTTTCAATACAAACGCACTCAATACGGACGCTTTGTGTGAAAAAATGACCCCAAAACAGTCAAAAAAGGGCACTTTATTACAATTCACCGCAAATACGGACGCTATTTCCGAGAATAAAAAAGTTCGTATTGGAAGTAAGGACTGTACATGTTTCAGTTTGAAACCATATAAAAGGAAATAATTCTGAATTTTCAGAACGATATGAGCTAGTCGTACCCGGACGTTTCGATAAACGTGTTTTTAATTTATTAACTCCCAGGACTTTTATATGACGACAGACGGTGATAGCATTAGAACGGCCAGCTGGGAGAGGAGCTACAAGAAACAGTAACCCGAGAAACTTTTTTAACGAAAAAATAATTTTTCTCCTGACTGTTTGGTTTTTGACGTTTTAGTTGTGTATGCTTGAAACAAACTGATAAATACACGATATAACTACAGCCCGCCGCCCATTCTGGCCATTTGAGATGCACATAGGCCCGAAAGTGACTAATGATAAAAAGTGACGACGCTTGTAAAGCTATGTTTTTAGAAATATCACCTTTTTACCTAACTTAAAACCGTTCAAATTCGTCCGAAGCACATACACCTATATAATATAGACTATATGGTATGGGCACCGCGGTTTTTCGGATAAAAACTTATTCTAGGAAAACTAATAGCCAGCTCGGTGGAAAAGTTTTAAATATGTCCTCCGAAAAACTTATTTAGCGAGAAACTTTTTCTTCTATTTTCTCAAATAAATTTTCTTGTATTTTTTCCCAAAAAATGTTTGTTACATTTTCTCCGGAAAATACTAGTAAGCCATATATTATACATTATTATATATTATACATTATTATATTATATAGGCTATCTCACCTATAAAGTGGTATATGATACCGTATGAGCTATTTGTCATAATTTCGAGCCATGAACATCAAATGGAGTAAAAACCATACATATGTTTCATTTTAATGTTTAGCTTACCATGAACGCGAAAAGATTAAATTAAATATTGAATATTTTAACAAAAAATTAAACAACTGGGAGGAACTGAAAAAAACTATCGTTAACTTGTAAGCGCTGGTAGACGCTGGAAACAGTTAAGCAACACAAGCTTAAAAAACAATGATGGCGGTAGATAATCCGACAAAATAAACGGAAGTGGAGTATATAGAACCCCAGATAGAGATACAGTTCACATATGGGATATATATGTCAAATATTTTTTGATATAGTCAATATAACAGATCAATATAAAAAGGCAAAATATGCCAATCAGTGGTCAGTGGTTGAGTACGATCTGGGCAATAGACGGCATAATGGATATATACAATATCGATTTCGTCCATGCAAGAAAAAACAATATCATCGAATTGATTGAAGACCACAACACTATTTTACTAATTTCGGTCACCAAGTAAAACGTATCATTTTTGATCACGAAACTGACCAACCCGAACTCCAATAGTTTATATTCGAGACACAAAATATGTTCTTAAAAAACTAGAGCAGAGATTGGCACATTCAGTTGTTTTTCCTACCCGACGCGTACCCGTATTCCACGGGAAAACACGGGTCATTCCCGACCGCAAAAAAGTCGGGTCATATCCGACCGAAAAGTGCCTACCCGAGTCGGGTACGGGTAAACTTGGGTCATACCCGAGTGCCGACCCCTACTTTAGAGACCTGAAGGGTTTCGAAAATGAACAAAAATGACGTATTTTGCATCGTTGCGGCAATAAAAGACCCGAGGGCAAACTTTACGACCTTAGGCTAGTAACCCATTGTACTAGTTAACAACGTTCAGGCCTAAAAAATAAAATAGTAAGGTAATCGACAATCAGAACGATGATCATAAAAAAATAATTTTTTCATGAATTCATAAATGGTCAAAACCAGTATTAGTTTGTTCAAAGAAGTCGCGAGACAACGAATTCATGTGATTGTGTCACGTACCCTTTAAACGACTTTTTTTAGGCTGCGTAAGAGAAAACAAAAATACATGGAAACAAATTCCCTGGTTTTAGTATTTTTTAAACCTAAAATCAAATCCGTAGCTATGACAAATAGCTTTGTTTTAGCATATCATTATTAGAAAAGATTTTTTCGAGTAATTTTTTTCCGAAAATACGTCCTATATTTAACTGTTATTACAATAACCTAATTTCAAAACAAGCTACTGTGGTGAGGCAATAAAACTACAAATAAAGGGCACAAGCTGATTTGGGCGAATACAGAAAGGGCGAAAATTGAAAAGGACTGCATTTTTGGTAAACAAAACTTACTTTTGGCTTTTTTAACATTTGCCAAAGGTGATGAAAAATAAATAATTTTGTTCACTGAAAATGCAATCTTTTTCATGATTCATCCTTCTCAGATTTTGCCCTTTTCTGTTGTGCCGCACACCTTGTGCACAAATAAATCAATGATTTTATAATATTTCGATACATTTAGCAAACTTCTTTGGATACAGTTTATCCAAAAAAAAAAAAAAATTGTAATTGTGATTATTTAACCCAGTTAGTTTGTTCATTATTATCATTATTTTCTCTTATATCAGCCAATTTCAAAATTTTTATTTTGTTTTTATGTTAGTGGCAGCGCTTTAGTTGTTTTCATCTGGATTGTCTTTGAATTTCGAGTCCGGAATGGTTAAAGGAGTTCAAACGCTCCAGACAGATTTTTTATCCATATTTTTTCGTAAATAGTTGTATTAAAACGCAAGAAAAAAAAAACAAAAAAAATCTCGCAAACGCGTGAAAGGAACAAGATGATTCCACACGTCACTTATTACGATTTTTTAGTTGTCAGGTTGAATGTGAAGTCCCGGATAGAAGTAGAACGGGTGACATAGGGTTGAGTGGAACTCCGACATTTCCTAAAAAAAATTTAATCGAATTTTATTTATATACGCGTTTAAAATGACATTGCTACCCTTTCATGCGATATTTTTTCACAGGGTGCGTCGTTAACCTGTCACAACAAAATTAAAAAAAGTGGAAAATTCATAACGTCCGAAAATGAGCGGTTAAAAATCAATAGACTGGCCGGTTAATTTAAAATAGTGTGACATAACACATAAGATATGTGACATATCTTTATCTTTTAAATCTTGTTTAAACAAGAAAAAAGAATTGTCGGAAAATTTTTTTGTGGTTTTACCGGTAATTACCGGTAACCGCACGTACGAGGTTCAGGTCCAAAATTTTTTGAAAACTTTTAGCAACATTATCCAGCTCCATGCCAAGAACCGTTTGTCAATACCTGTCTTGGTTTTCCCGCAATGTTCGTTCCAGAAAAATTATTTTTTGTGTTTTGCTAAAAAAGCGACCAAAATCTTGTCATTTCCCCTCAAGTGATACCCCAAAATAAAATATTTTGGGTACGCAAACATTAGATTTTATCAAAAGATTTACAGGGGCGTCTGGTTATAACTTATAACTTATAAGGTCAAGCCCCAAAAAATGACTTGACCTTAATGTACTCCAAAAAAAATGACTTGACCAAAGTGCAAGAAAAAAGTCCAAAAAGATATGATTTTTATAAATAAAAAATATTACCCGCGTTTTACCCGTGTCGTTCTAAACGTATATGTCGAGTTCTAAATTTAAACCCAAAAAAGTGAAAAAAGACATGATTTATTCTTGAAAACAAAAATGACTTGACCTTAGTGCAAAAAAGATGACTTGACCTTATAACGGGCACACCTTCTGACCTTATAACCAGTAGTGTAGTTAAATTTAGATTTAAATAATGCTTTTATCGGATTCTTACTTTACAGCGATAAGCAGCAGATCCTGGGGCACCATTTCCTTCTCGCTGTTTCACAATATTATTCACCTAAAATATAACATTATTATTGATGTTTACAAGGCTACGTGTAAAAGGCCACGTTTTTGCTTGTCAAACAGAAGCCAAAAAATACATGATTTATAAGAAAAAAACTGACTGGACCTTATTACGATCGTAATATCAGATTGACCTCAAATATCAGATCTTAAAACTTAGTTTGAGGCCTAAGATTGAAAAAACTGACTTGACGGACGGTCACAACTTGAGACATTATAAAGTGTCCATTTCGGGAGAGATTAATGTTGCCCAAAACAAAGATGAACTCATGTACCAACCTTGGTGAGCATGTCTGTGACGCTCTTATTGTGCGATTCTTTGAGAAAGGTTTCGGTCAACGCTTCGATGTACCAAGACCCGCATGAGGTATTTCGCATTGCCGCGTGACCTCGCAGCGTGCTAAAGCCGATTATCTAAAATCCGAGGGTTAATTTCAACAAAAAATAATCTTTATCAACGATACAGTTCGCCTCCCAGTTGTGCACTTTTCAAGAAAATTTAAGAGGCTACCAACTTGGCAGTGCCAAGACTACAGGGGGTCTGGTTATAAGGCCAAGCCCCAAAAAATGACTTGACATTGATGCACTCCAAAAAAAAGATGACTTGACCTTATAACGGCCACACCTTGTGACCTTATAACCAACCCCCCTGTACCAAATGCTTAATTGTAAATAATCAAAATAAAAAAACAGACTCGTAAATTTGGCATCAACCCAAAATGTACCACTTGAATCCGAATATTGAATCCGATTTTTTTTTTGTCCAGAAATGTCGCTGTAATGCTTTAAAATTTGCACTACAAAAAACGACCATATGATAATTAACTTCAATAGGAAGGCTATTTTCGAGATTGAGATATGTATCGCTATTGGGAGTACGGACTGTAATAAAAAATGTTCTTACCATGTCACTTCGAATAGGCAGCTTCGGATGCGAAACGGTATTTGAATCTTCGCCATGCGATCCATCTGATTGGTCAATCCCACAATCAAGATCGTCTATAAAGTTATATTAATTCTCATCTCTGGGTTCTTTGCATGACACTTAAAGGGTTTAAAGTTAACCCTTAAATCTGGTCACGGAACTTATTTAAATATGTGTTTAAAGGTTAAAGAAAAAAAGGGGGAAAGTCTTCATCCAAAAAAAAAACGCTTAAAAAGACATGATTGTAAAGATTTAAAGATTTTTTCCTAAAAAGCATGCTTTTGATTTGACCTTGAAAGACCATTATACCTAAGGGCCAAAAAGAGCATAAGATGTTATAGACAAAATCTCAGACCTTATAACCACCCATCCCTGTAATGAACCTAGCCCCTAGAACATAAGTACAAAAAAAATGTATTTTTTAGCGGATCACAGGCCTTATACCACCGGCCTTTATATCTATCCTAAGGTTTAACTTACTTCCTCTACAGCATTGAAATAGAAACAATTTTGGTTTATTTTGAAGAGCCGGACAATGGGTATTGTCAAAGAGGGAGATGATTTGAGAAAGGGGGATACTCCGGCCATCGGCGCCGTAGATG
>SCLG01000508.1:46599-58574 GCA_004367875.1 Oikopleura albicans | reverse complement strand
ACACGCCTACACAATGTACCGTTATGTTCGTGATAAGACGATATTTTCCATTATTTGGTTCAATTTAGCCTTTCCCAAGATAAAGGTAAATCTGATGTTACATCAGTGATGTACATAATTTATATAGGTTCAACCTTTCGTTCATATGAATTTCCATTTAATGGTAAATACTGGATACACGTTAGGCTATGGGCCCTGAGAGTTAAAAGGCATACCAAAACAATACAAGGTCCATTTTATTTACAAATAATATATACAAAAAAGACATACCAAAACATATACCAAATAGTTGACTTATAAATAGTTCGACAAAAATAATCTATTTTAATTTTGTTGTTGTTGTTGTTATTGACAATCTGAAGAAGTGTGTGTCGAGAGATAAAGTGCAAATGTAACAATATTTACAATAGAACAAAAATGAACTAGAAGGAGCAGTTTTTGATTCTGGTAAGGTGGTCGTTGCCAATTGAACTAACAAATTTCGTCACACTACGTCGATAATGACTTCAAGTTGGCGTAATGGTTCCTTCAAATCCTTCTTAATCGTCGGGATATCTTCGGAAAGTAACCCAATGACTTCGTCATCAAGCATTGATATTGCACGTATAACAAGATGATACCTCGGCAACGTTAGTTCTTTTAGCTACAAAAATGTTTTTTAGATTGATATACTAGCTGTAAACAAATTGTATTCTTATTTATTTCACGCAATCAATTGTCCGCTATACGGCGGGCAAGCGTTCATTAAGGGTACGTCTTGATTTCCTTCGACTAGACTATTAGTTTTTAGGGCACGGGCGCGCCTCGTCATCGAAACGCTGGCGCGCCGTATTGCGGAAAATTTGCGCGCCTGTAAAAATGAATAAAGTTCAGTTAGGGCCAGTAGAATTCCGGCACTGTGGTATCTTACAGAAAACGGTTTTCGCGGAAAACGTATTTCGAAGAAATTTGGTGAAAAACTTTTTCAACGGACAACTTTTTTTGCGAGACGCCGAGGGGCCATTGGACTCGTACTGTAGAACAATAAAAAATATATTTTGCTAAATTAAAGACAAAATGTCTTCTTCTTTACCTTTTCTTTTGTTATATGGAGAGTGGCGGTGCCGTTATGTTGACTAATTTTGAAATTGCCTTTTCCAGCGCCCATTTGTAGATGATATTTCACATTTTTCCGCAGCGGTTGGTGCGAGGGAACCAAAAACAACAACTTATGGATTCGGTTGTTGCTTCGTAGCGCTTCCTCCAGGTCAACCGTCAACTGAAAATACGGTATAACTTTTCATGTGCGTCCTATTTAGAATTGTTTTCCCGGAATAAGTCTTCACATGGATAACATTGCGCCGTTATCATACGATTTTCCGTGATATTACAGTTTTCATTTTGTAAGATAACGGCGCAGATCATCTGCGGCAGATGGTGTGAAATTCACTGTGAATATAAATTTTGAAAATGATATTTTGACATTGCCTTAATTTACCGGTTAAAATTATCGTTAGAGGCAATCGACCCCTGTGGAGTCGTTGGTAGCATTTAGAAGTCTCCAAACTGAACCGGTAAAAAATGAAACCGCAAAAACCGCCAAATTCTAGTTTTTTTGGCTCCCTTATATCAGCGCCATTATGCTATATTCTTACCTCTACTGGTAGAGAGTCATCAATTTGAGCGTCTGGTAAATCACCGTTCACTTCAACAAATGTATCGTTGGCAGAGTCAACATCTCGTTTACCGCGGTTATAATTTGAGAGTCTTCGGCTTCTTTTATTGCAGCCAGGATTAAAACACTTTCCTGGGCGGTCGATTCTACCGGGCAGTAATCGAGCGGTTGGTTGATTTTGGCGAGCAGGAACGCCATGACGCCAACCCTAATATATTTGATCATACAAAATGTCAAAACATAATATAAAAAAAACGAACCTGATTATATCCTGGATCTTGCTGGTATTGCTCAAAGCCGTCTGGCGAAGAAATGCAGTGGCTAAGTTGATATAAATCATAAGTGTGGGGATTTACTTCTTACTTTTTTGGATATTTTTTCTTAGAGTTATATACAGGGGATCAGCTTTTAATTCGCGTCAATTTCATCTTAATGAAAAACTTTGACTCGCACTCTAGATTTGATTGATGATCAAGCCACAATATGATTGGCTGGTTCTGACTTCGCAATCGATGCGAATTTAGGTCTGAATCCCTATAATAACCAGTAAAAATTACCCGTTAGCAACTTTACTTACCCGTTAGCAACTTTATAGTAATTGTTTGGACAGCCACATGAGTAGCCGCCATTAGTGTTGGAACATCCTCCGGAACACGTTCCGCCGTTAATACTACATTCATTGATATCACTGCAGGATCCGTCGGCCTGTGAGTTATATCCGCTAAATTTTGGTTTATTGAAAACAAAATGACAGAAAAAATGATATCTTACCCATCGCAGTCACAGCTGAAAGATCCCGGACGGTTTTTGCAGGATTGGCCGGATCCACAGGGACTNNNTGTTGACATTCATTAACGTCCATGCAACGTCCACGCCAGGCCATAAAACCGTCGGGACACATGCTGTTACAACGGAAACTGCCCATGACATTGTTGCAACCACCACGCCCACATCGTCCTAATATATTTTATTATAGTGAGGTTCCTTTAATTTTATTCGGTGCTAATGACACCATGTTCGGTGCGCTGACATAGTGTTGTGCGGCGAGGTGTTAACATAAAAGCGTAGCCTACCTAAGCGACATTCGTTGACGTCTTCACAGGCATCACCGGCGCTATTCAGCCTGTAACCGCGTTTACACTCGCAATGCCAGGATCCGGCATCATTGACGCAGATTCCACGCGGGCCACATACATTGAAATGTTCTTGACACTGAAACAGTACAATGAAAAAAAAGCCGAAAAAATGACATCAAATTTTACCTCGTCTCGATCAACACAGGTATTGTGCTGTTTAACAAATCCCTTTGGACATTCACATTCATATGAACCGATTGTATTCACACACAAATACTGGCAGTTGTTATTTTTCGTTCTAAAACATAAATTTTATAAGTTTATATATAAGTTTATATGGAAACGTTTATAATGTGAAAACACAACAAACACAAATAATAGAATAAAGAAGAAAAATATAGGTTTTATTTTCTATGTGCCGTAGCTGGGTGAAGGGTACTTTCGCGCCCAAAAATTATAAACCCCGTTTATAAGTACTTTCGCGACCACATTTTTTTTTGTCGCGAATTGTTGTTCAAAATATGCTGTTTTGAACAAGGTTTCGCGACCTTTTTTTCACCTAAAAACAGTGGTCGCGAAACCACAACCAAAACACCATTTTGCGACCAAAACACCATTTTCGCGAAACCATATTTTCAACAACAATTCGCGACCACACATTAGGTCGCGAAAGTACCCCACTTCCGTAGCGGCACAAGATCCTTCTTTATCGGAAAAATGTAAAGAATCATGGATTCTAGTGAATTCCCAAAAACGGCCAAAACGTAAAAATCTAAAACCAAAAGACATCCGGGCCGTAATAACCGAAATCCTATGTACAGTTCCCAGATGTACGTATGTTTGCAAAACAAAAACTTTAATTATAAAAATTAATTAATTATAAAAATTAGTAATACGAGAAAAATTACTATGATTAAAGTCAGTTACCTGCACTCGTCAATATCAATGCAAATCTCCTTTTCCATTGCGTATCCTTCTGGACAATGGCATTCAAATCCACCGTCGTTATTTTTACATTCTGCTGGGGCGGGNACTACATTCATTGATATCACTGCAGGATCCGTCGGCCTGTGAGTTATATCCGCTAAATTTTGGTTTATTGAAAACAAAATGACAGAAAAAAATGATATCTTACCCATCGCAGTCACAGCTGAAAGATCCCGGACGGTTTTTGCAGGATTGGCCGGATCCACAGGGACTTTGTTGACATTCATTAACGTCCATGCAACGTCCACGCCAGGCCATAAAACCGTCGGGACACATGCTGTTACATCGGAAACTGCCCATGACATTGTTGCAACCACCACGCCCACATCGTCCTAATATATTTTATTATAGTGCGGTTCCTTTAATTTTATTCGGTGCTAATGACACCATGTTCGGTGCGCTGACATAGTGTTGTGCGTCGAGGTGTTAACATAAAAGCGTAGCCTACCTAAGCGACATTCGTTGACGTCTTCACAGGCATCGCCGGCGCTATTCAGCCTGTAACCGCGTTTACACTCGCAATGCCAGGATCCGGCATCATTAACGCAGATTCCACGCGGGCCACATACATTGAAATGTTCTTGACACTGAAACAATACAATGAAAAAAAAACGAAAAAAAATTAAATCAAATATTACCTCATCTCGATCAACACAGGTATTGTGCTGTTTAACAAATCCCTTTGGACATTCACATTCATATGAACCAATTGTATTCACACACAAATACTGGCAGTTGTTATTTTTCGTTCTAAAACATAAATTTCATACATGTAAGTTTATATATTGAAACGTTTTTAATGTGAAAGCACAACGAACACTAATAATACAATAACGAAAAAATATACAGTCCTTACCTCAAAATCGTTACAATTTGTGATTTCAAAAACTGTAACGATTTTGAGTAACTGTAACGATTTTGAGTAATTGGCTTTTTTGGCCATCTAATTAGTGTTTTAGTTTTTTGGTAATCAGAGTCCTTGCACATGCGTTTCAGCTAAACAAGTTACAAATGACTTCATGAAAGCGTTACAATTTTTCTCAGTTCATTGACCGAAAAACTTTCTTTTTTGATATGTTTTTATGCACAATTTACATGTTGGATAAAAATTCCCGATATTTTGTTGTTGTTTACATCATTTTATTTATTTTTTCCACGGTGAGAAAAAAAATTGTTAACAAAACGTTTCTTTGGAGTATTTAATATGGGTTTTGTTGTCAATCAAAAAAAAAGGATAATAAAGGATAATAAATACGGCCCTTATGGAATTACTGACGAACAAAACACGGCTGTATAACAAAGGCCGTAATGGGATAATCACTTTTTTGACGAAAAAACGGCCGTAATAGGAGTAAGGACTGTACTAGAAATGATTACAAGGACACAATGAAGATTTTTATAACATGTGTTCATTTTCAAACTTTGAACAATGTACATAATAGCCTATTATTAATAGGGCATAAAAATTTTTGTAACGATTTTGAGTCACCAGACTCTGAAAAAAAAAATTGTAACGATTTTGAGGTATGACGTCATTTTGTAACGATTTTGAGTGTGACGATTTTGAGGTAAGGACTGTAAATTTTATTTTCTGTGTGCCGTAGCGGCACAAAATCTTTCTTTATCGGAAAAATGTAAAAATTCTTCTCAAAAAGGGCCAAAATCTAAAATTTTCATAAAACGAAACGTACTGGTCAAATATTGGCAACCAAAATACAGCCGGGATGTAGCCCAGATGTATTATTGCAAAACAAACAAACATATACTTTAATTATAAACATTGTTAGAGTCAGGGGTCTCTCGATGTACATTTTCGATTTCCAAAAAACTTGCACATCGAGAGGAACATGCACATCGAGAGACACATTGCTCGTCGTACACACGGACAATATGACCATATTTCTGGAGGGCGTGGTCAAATAATTTGGTACAAATTTTCGAGAGAGACATGCACATCGAGAGAGTGCACATCGAGAGACCCCTGACTGTAATACGAGAAAATTACTATGATTAAAGTCAGTTACCTGCACTCGTCAATATCAATGCAAATCTCCTTTTCCATTGCGTATCCTTCTGGACAATGACATTCAAATCCACCGTCGGTATTTTTACATTCTGCTGGGGCGGGACAATTGTGTACGTTTGTGGTGCACTCATTAACATCTATAAATTATTTTGAAATTAAAACAATAAATAAATGGGAAACAGCGTATTAGTTTCTGAACCAACGTTTCTTCTTCTTATTATTATTTATTTATTTTTTTGGAAAATTTAGACCAAGCATCGCTATATTTTTGAGTACAGAGGGGGTGCTAAATAAGGGCCAGCTAAATAAGGGTCCCTTGTGCTAAATAAGGGTCGGTAGTGCTAAATAAGGGTCGCTTTTTTCGATGAAAAATATTATTGCTCCAAATAAGGGTCGCTGATTTTATCATTGTTTCCCATGGCCCATGGGCATTATTCACTAGTTTTTCACTAGTTAAAAATCATAATTACGTCAAGTTAACCGACCCTTTATACGTACACCCCCTGTATAATGAAAAAGTGAATCACCACCGGGCTGAACCGCAAAAACATATTTTTTTTTTCAGGTCGGAAATATAATTTCTTACCAATGCAATGTGTACCAGTTTCATCAATCTCGTAACCATCATCACAAATACAAGTGTATCCTGGCATGTTATTGACACAGACGCCATTCTAAACAGTGTCCGTTACTGAGAGTAGACTACTGTAAATAATTTTTGAAACTCTCACCGAAGTTTTCATCGGATTCATAGTGTCAAATGTAATGGTCGGTGTCGTTATTTATGTGCCTGTTATATGTATAGACAGCCTATGATAGGCTGTTATTTATAAATTACACAAAAGTGTAGAAATGTGTAGATATTTTCTCCGAAAAATGGTTTATTTTTTTTTTGTCTGAAAATGTTTTCTTGCTTGTTCTCCGGAAAACGTTTTTATTTTTATTTTATGGAAAAAAACATATTCTCTGAAAAAAGTTTTGTCTGAAACACCGCGACAAGTACAAGTGTAGTCTAAGGGTAATATTTCACCTGACAAGCATTTGGCACAACGGTACAGTCATCAATAACATTTCCGCGTTTGTCATATCCAGGGCCTGCTGGACATAATTCTTTGAATGCGTCGCTACCTTGATCGGGACATGATCGACATTCGATCGCCTGATATTTCTGTAACTGACCATCACCCCAACCAGCGCCATGACCAGAACAGCAACACTCGTCGTAACGGACAGCTTTGGACGAACTTGTTTCATCAGTTTGGAGACACATGCCGGATAATTTGGTGGTGTAGCATATATATTCACGAGTGTCTAAATTTAGGGATAAAAGTTCGTGTTTATAAACATTTCAGCACTTATGTTAATACAAAGAGTGCTCACAACAGATTAAAATAAGTGAAAATTGTGAATAAAAAAAAAACGATAACCACAAAATGAACCTTAAATCAATTTTATCACGTGACAGGGTGAACTTGAGCCAAAACTGGATTAATTCACTACAATCCACTTTTTAATTTTACGAACGGCCAATTTACTTTTTTGTTAAAATTCTGTGGTTATGGTTTGTTTTTTTTCTCTAAAACTTATATTATAGTCTGTTACCTTCGCATTTGGTCATATCGTCATTAGATTCAAAGCCTGGATTACACTTGCACCAGTATCCACCATCTTTATTAACGCAGTTTCCATTGGGGCATAAATTGGCATCCTCTGCGCATTCGTCAATATCTAAAAAAATCATGTCATGAGTGCACAATTATCAAGTAAATTTTGTTCATAAAAGCATGTTGAAACATACCTGTACACGTGTCGGTCAACGGTTGACGTCGCATTCCGGTTGGACAGTGACACAAATAGTAACCAATGACGTTTTTGCAAACTTGACCTTTAGCCTTGCATGGATCGGCACCACTAATATATTCTGTAAAATTTATCCACAATAAAATGAATTACACCGGGTTTACCGGGTTTCCGCTACGAATGGGCCGCTCGTGCTCTAACGTTTCATTTTTTTAAAACAAAATTCTGGTCTTTCCACCCACGCTTTGTCCTCTAGTGGAAATTTACGAATAATTTATACCGATTACGAAAAAGTTATGCATAAATCACATATTAAAAAGATCTTGGACACCAATGAGTTGAAAAATGATCGAGTATGCCATCTTTGTGTTCAGGGAACATTTCGACGAAATGGCTTTAGAGGATTAACAAATTGATGACTTACTTAGGTGGTGAGCATTCATCAATGTCCTCACAGTGCAGTTTGTCTCGGCGAAGTTTATAACCAGGTGGGCATATGCAAGAATATCTTCCGTTTTCGGGCGTTTCATTTTTGCACCGATATGAACATTGATGAGCGCCAGTTTTGCATTCGTCAATATCTGAAATATAATTTCTTTTACCGTGTATCCCACACTAAGAATGCTCGCTTTGACGGTCGCTCTCTGTCCTCGTCAAATTGGTTTAATGTTGGTAGACAGAGATCTAATCAAAAGCGGTCATTCATACATATAAAATCATTTCAAAATGATAAAACAAAAAGATTAGTTCATACCAACACAAGTTCCATCGGTGCTGCTGGCTGCGTATCCATCGTCACATTCACATGCGTAGCCTCCTTGATCATTGGTGCATTTTCCCCGCCCACATGGGTTGGTTAAACCCTCACATTCATCCGTATCTGAAACATAAGTTTATAAAAGTCTTTTGATAAAAAATACACCATTTGCACAGTTCGTTTCTTGGCGAAAATTGGCGAAAATTGGCAAGATTAGTGCGTAGGCAAAAAAAAAACTTTATGTGAAAGATAACTGCTGAGGTGGTGTAGCTACATATAGAAACAATATAGAAACAATCCCGAACAGTCCATTATCTTACAATTTGATAAAAAATTCTGGTGTTTTCCAGCAAAATCGCTTACGCACTGCGCCGTTATCTTACAATTTTCTTTCAACTTTCACTTTTTTTAGTAAATTACCCGAAAAATATTTCGGGAGGAAAGATAACTGTGCAGTGTGTAGGCGGATTAACTGGCAACATTTTCGCGAAAAAGCGGAAAGATAACTGCACCGACGGGGCTGAGCGGAAAGATAACTGCGCAGGGCGTGTATAAAACATTATTTTTTTTGATTTTTTTTTAATAGACCAGAAATTATTGTTTATAAATTATAATCATCACAAAGGAAATTTTATGTTTATAAGATATTATAAAATAACTCGCGCACAATTCAACAATTTAAATTTTGATTGTGATTGAATTTTAGTTCACTCACCCTATTATCATGGTCACGTGTTTAATGGTGACTTGTGATTGGCCCGTCTCATTCTCCTCATATCTCGGTATACCGCGGTATATGTAATGCATGTTAGGGTGTAACGTTTTAATTTAGATATTATCTAAGTAAGCGTGACCAGATACTTATTTTATGATTGATGGCTATTTTTCCTTCGAAAGCTCTAAATCTTTTGAATCTTGAAACTTACCAACACAGGTGTAGCCATCGCTGTCCAGATGGAATCCTTTTCCACATTCGCATTGAAACGACCCATCCGTATTGATACAAGTGCCATTTATACAAATATCACTCATCAAATCACATTCGTTAATGTCTACCAAATATAAAATTTATTGAAAATAAAAATATTTGCATGTTATTAATGATGTTTAACATTTCATAAAAAAAGATTATACACCACCTGAGGGGTTATCTTACCTTTATAAACGCTTAAAAAGCGGTAAGATAAAACAACTTTGGTAAAATAACCCAATCTTGGTAAGATAACCCCTCAGATGGTGTATTTAGGAAAAAAGAGGGAAACGCCTTTTGGTCGCGTTAATTCAACCTCAACCACTTAGGAAAAAATTTCTCAGTGAAGTTTCAAATCAGCTACTATTGTGTAACCATTTTCATCGTTATTATATTTTTGTGTTTTATGTTTAAATTTTTTTGAAAAAAAAAACGGGCATGTCCAGACACATGTTACTGTATTCAATATTTTTGCAAACTCAAATATAAGTGAATGATCTAACCTTTGCAATAACCATCAGTGGATGGCGCTTTCCCGCATCCTTTCGGGCACAATTCGGCAAATTCGTCCGTGCCTTCAGCCGGGCACGATTCACACTTGTTATCATAAATCCAGCTGCCGTTTTGACACTGACAGCAGCATTCGCCCATTGTGGTCGGCTGGTCAAGTGGATTACCCGAGCATACCCCATCGCCGCCCGTAAAACAAAAACCGACCCGATTATCGACACACTGTGAGCCATCCGGTGTTTTGACGAAACCGTATGGACAATGGCAGTTAAATGAGCCTTCCGTATTTTCACATGTTCCATATTTACAAATACCCTCGACGCGATCACACTCGGGATAATCATTACACTGTTGCCCATCGAATTCATAACCAGGATCGCAAACACATGTGTAATTTCCGTTCAAGTTATTGCAATCACCTTTGCCGCATGGACTTCACGAGGCTTCAAATATCACCCTTTTTACATTTTTTTAAATCTGACTAGTGCCATTAGCTTTCTATAAAATTAATGGTGGTTCTCAAAAATAAAAATAAAACACACTATTTTTAGAACCTCTCCAAATTGAAAAACGTTGTTGGTGGATCGATAAAGATCGAAAAACTAATCAGAACTGCAGGAAAAAACATATCTTTGGCCTAATTTGTTTTAACTGATCAGTAGATTAATCTCTCGGAAGAATTTTTGAATTAGGTTGCTAGACCAAAAAAATGGATTTTTCAAAATAACTAGTTTTTGAATCTAAAATTATACTCAGCGTCTTGAATGAACTCCCGGTAAAATGGATTTAGTTTGAAAACGTAATATATGATACATTTTGACCCGAAAAACACGAATTTGAAATACAAATATAAAAGAAGGTACACATTTAAACGCTAGAGAGCATTTATTGACACTCAACACCTTTTTGCATCTAAAAATGCTCTCTAGCGCCAAATCGATTATTGTTTTTATATTTCAAATTTGTTAAACGGTAAAATTGGTATACCGGAAAAATTGGTATACCGAAAAAATTGCATCATATGACCTTCATAAAATAACGTGGAAAACTTATTTTAATTCCAGTTAATTATATACGGTATTTATTACACCGCTAATGTTCTAATTATCTATTTATTCCATATTTAGGTTGTAAGTATGTTCTTGATAAACTGATACATATATTCGTACGGTATTTTTTGAACCCTAGCCTATCAAAACACTCGTCAATATCGATGCATGTTCGGCCATCATCACTAATTTGAAATCCTTCATCACAATGACAAATAAAGCCGCCGCGTGTGTCCTCGCAGTTTCCATTTCGACAGACATTGGTGTCGCCCGAAAACTTTTCACACTCGTTTATATTTTCACATTTTTGGGATTCGCGACTGTACTTGTATCCCGGATTGCAAATGCAGCGGTGAGAGCCTTCGAGATCAATGCACTGTTTAACAGCATCGGGCAAACCACACTTATCAAAATACTGACATTCGTCCTCATTTAAACAACTTTTTAAGTCATCGCTTGGTACAAATCCGGGCTCGCATTGGCACGTGTATTGACCCAGAGTATTCTCACATTTTCCATTTCGACATGTGCCTGGCATAGGTATCTTTTAGAGTTTTTAAAAAACTTCGACGAATACCAGTGAGATCTTGAGTAATTTGTCAGTTCTTGTATTGACTATGATTTTACTGCCAATAAAAAAACTAATTTCGATTTTTAAGAAAAGGTAGCCGAATAAGGGACATTCAAAAAGATAGTTTCGTCACAAAATGGTCGGACTCGCCAAATACTGGCCGGTTGTTTTCATATGATTATTTGTTAAAATATTATTCGTAAAATATCATTATCTGCTTCGGGTCTGTTGGTCCCGATTATGCATTTTATGCAAATAGAACCCATATAATCAAAAACCAATTTTGCCAAATTATGGAAGTTAAAAAGTAAGTAAGAAAATGTGGGAAAATAGAATTCTCAAAATGTATGTAGTGAGCTCTAGATTTTTTTGAAGGTTGAAACCCTTATTTTACAACCCTTGTATTTTCGAGCTTCTAAAGAATACCCGCCTGGAATCTGGTCGCATTCGTCGATATCAACACAGACGCCGTTCTTTTCGGTGAATCCCTCTTTACAGGCACAATTGTAACTACCATGGGTGTTAACACACTCGGAAAATGGCGGGCATTCCGTGTCGTCATTTTCACATTCGTT
>SCLG01000508.1:0-19152 GCA_004367875.1 Oikopleura albicans | reverse complement strand
TTAGAAACTACACCAAAGATACTCCTCAAAGAAATTATTCTTGTTGATGACAAATCAGACGTCGACAAACGACCTGAAGTTAGGCTGTTCACTATTAGTACTGATAAAAATATCGGCTTAGCTTTCCAGCCAAACAAAAAAAAATTGAGCTTAGGTCGGCTTGGCTCACGCTGGCTGAAAAATGCTTTGGCTCGGCTCGATACACTGAAAATTTTCCAAAGCGAGCCGAGCCATTTGAGACAGGGAAAGCGATCCAATTGAGCCGAGCCCTGATTGGAAGTAAATTTATCTAGAAAAACTTTGCTACTGAATAATTAAAAGAGGCGTGATTGGGTGTAGGTCATTAGATTATTTTTTGGCCTCTTTTAATCGTTTAATTGGATATAAAAAAATCTTTCGAATAGCTGTTGACTGTTATTTGTGAAAATCACGAGAAGTTTTAGCTATTGCAAAATTTATTTGATCGAACAGCCTACCCGAAGTTGGCCAAAAACTTGACGATTATATAGAAGACAATTTCGATTTGACCTTTGGGAAAGGATTTGTAAGAGTCCTTCGCCAGCCCGAGCGTCTTGGATTGATTCAGGCGCGTTTAAGGGGCGCAGCAAATGCAACCGGTGACACCCTAACATTTCTCGACGCGCACTGTGAGTGCGTCGTCCATTGGCTGGAGCCCATGCTGGAGAGAATTGCAGAGGATCCGACCAGAGTTCAAACCCCTGTTATTGAGGCAATAGACGCCGGCAGTTTTGCCATGTCACAAACACGAACGCAGGCGGTTTGCAAGGGCATTTTTGGTTGGAATATGGTGTTTAATTGGGCGGCTAATTTTGATCCATATACAAATCCATACAAAAAAATATGTAAGATAAACTTGAAATTGTATTACTGGGAGCACTTTGAGGGCAAAAATTAGAAAATTTTGTCATGAAATGTCACCAAAGGGAGTGTCTCTATCTCGTGTCTGTTTTCCCTGAACAACAAAATACGAAAAAAACTCACAAATTGCAAATGCACAATATATTTTAAAACCGTGTACCACCCCTTCATCTGTCATATAAGGAATTCCATTTAGATGAAGCTCGACCAATACGATCACCAACGATGGCTGGCGGTTTATTCACAATGGATAAAGAATACTTTAACTATTTGGGCACATATGACGAAGAAATGAAAATTTGGGGAGGCGAAAATCTAGAAATGAGTTTTAGAGTAAGTTTAATGAAGCGGGAAAATAATNGCCGACAACGTCTCTGGTAATCGTTTTTCACAATGAAGCATGGTGTACCTTGATGCGGACCGTTTACTCTGTGTTAGAAACTACACCAAAGATACTCCTCAAAGAAATTATTCTTGTTGATGACAAATCAGACGTCGACAAACGACCTGAAGTTAGGCTGTTTACTATTAGTACTGATAAAAATATCGGCTCGGCTTTCCAGCCAAAAAAAAATAGAGCTTGGGTCGGCTTGGCCCACGCTGACTGAAAATTGCTTTGGCTCGGCTCGGCTCGTTACACTGAAAATTTTCCAAGGCGAGCCGAACCATTTGAGACAGGGAAAGCGATCCAATTGAGCCGAGCCCTTATTGGAAGTAAATTTCTCTAGAAAAACTTTGCTACTGAATAGAGGCCTGATTGGGTTTAGGTCATTAGATTATTTTTTGGCCTCTTTTAATCGTTAATTGGATATAAAAAAATCTTTCGAATAGCTGTTGACTGTTATTTGTGAAAACCACGAGAAGTTTTAGCTATAATATTTGCAAAATAGCACAATTTACCTATTTGATCGGACAGCCTACCCGAAGTTGGCCAAAAACTTGACGACTATATAGAAGACAATTTCGATTTGACCTTTGGGAAAGGATTTGTAAGAGTCCTTCGCCAGCCCGAGCGTCTTGGATTGATTCAGGCGCGTTTAAGAGGCGCAGCAAATGCAACCGGGGACACCCTAACATTTCTCGACGCGCACTGTGAGTGCGTCGTCCATTGGCTGGAGCCCATGCTGGAGAGAATTGCAGAGGATCCGACCAGAGTTCAAACCCCTGTTATTGAGGCAATAGACGCCGGCAGTTTTGCCATGTCACAAACACGAACGCAGGCGGTTTGCAAGGGCATTTTTGGTTGGAATATGGTGTTTAATTGGGCGGCTAATTTTGATCCATATACGAATCCATACAAAAAAATATGTAAGATAAACTTGAAATTGTATTACTGGGCAGCCTGCCCAGGGCAGGGTTTGGCAACAGTTACTTTTCCTCAACAGTCCTTTCGAACTGCCTAGGAAAGTTGAGGAAAGTTGAGTTTTTTTTATAATTTTGAATTCGCCAGCTGAGGAAAGCTGAGTTTTTTCTACTTTTCCAACTGTTGAGGAAAGTTGAGTTTATTTTTTACTTTTGACTTCGGCAGTTCAGTACAGTTGAGTTTTTTTCACAGTTCAGACTCGACAGTTGAGGAAAGTTGAGCTTTTTTTAATCGACTTTTGCCGAACCCTGACTGGGAGCACTTTGAGAGCAAAAATTAGAAAATTTTGTCACGAAATATCACCAAAGGGAGTGTCTCTATCTCGTGTCTGTTTTCCCTGAACAACAAAATACAAAAACAACTCACAAATTGCAAATGCACAATATATTTTAAAACCGCGTACCAGCCCTTCATCTGTCATATAAGGAATTCCATTTAGATGAAGCTCGACCAATACGATCACCAACGATGGCTGGCGGTTTATTCACAATGGATAAAGAATACTTTAACTATTTGGGCACATATGACGAAGAAATGAAAATTTGGGGAGGCGAAAATCTAGAAATGAGTTTTAGAGTAAGTTTAATGAAGCGGGAAAATAATTGTATGCATGTATTATATATCTATGTATATCAACAAGTCTATTCCACAAAGTGCACAGTTATCAAAGTATTTTTTATTAACCCTACACGGCGCATTGATCACGTTTGATAAAGGACGTATTTTCAAAAATAAGCAAGACAAATCAATGTGGTTGAATATACGGGTATGGGCCCTACAGTAGGGCTTAATAAAACCCATATTAATCATTAGAACATATGGAGATCATAAAATGCCAAGGTCAAAAATAATTCATGAATGACGATGACAGTGTGGAGTCCACGTCACGATGCACCGCGGTGTAGGGTTAATTAGTTCAGCGCTTAATTTCTGTAAATCGCTGTGGATTTTAAACGCCTTTGCATTCTTTAATAACTCTGCATTCTGTGTATAATGAAAATTTTATAACAAAAATATAAAATTTTGCATTTTAATTTTTTATTGTCTAGATATGGATGTGTGGTGGAACACTGGAAACCCATCCGTGTTCTCACATTGGTCATGTATTTCGAGAACGTGCACCCTATTCACATCCTGGGGGTGGGGATGTGATTTTGCGCAATTCGGTCCGTGTTGCTGAAGTATGGCTTGATGATTTTAAGAAAATATATTATCAACGTGTGCCGGCTGGGGAAAAAGTAAATATTGGGGATATTAGTGAGCGCATTGAACTAAGGAAAAATTTACAATGTAAATCCTTCAAATGGTACCTGGTCCGGTTGTAAATTAAACGTCCATTAATAGTCGTTGTAGATAACCGCAAATGTCAAAATTGTGCTCGGGAGTATTACCGGTTGAGTTTCATGAAAAGTGGCCAAGCGTTTCTAGTACAGCTCGTGGGCATATTTTGAGATGATATAAAGACCAATTTACCCCCTTTTTATTTCGAACTGGGGTGCCCCTCCTTATAAATGTCAAATTATAACGTCACCCAACTGGGGGTTGAAGTTCCCGGAAACCAATATGGGTCTGTAAAGTTCAAATCATTGAATAAACAACAATGTAATTCGAAAAAATACAGAGGGAGAAAGGAGGGCACTTAAGTTCAAAATAAAAAGAGGGAAAATTGTTCTTTATATCATCATAAAATCTGCCGATACGGTATACTAGAAACGCTCGGGCGATTTTCATGAAACTCAACCGGTATTTTCATTCGAAGCTAACAATAGCCGTAAGTTCTAAGAGCGAATATCGCACACTTCAGGAGTTAAATATTTTAAAAAAAGTAACACTGTGAAGTCGTTCACATGATGTAGCTGCTACATTCTAGCAGTTTCTTTTAATTCAATTTTTTGTTAAAAGTGGTTCCGTGTCGACTCCCTTTTTATGTTCATGCGATTAAATCATTAATAAAAATATAACAGCAACCGTAGTATAGACAACGTTTATCCTGAAATGGACTATGCAAAAGAGGGCGATCTTATTTACCAGGGCGATATCTTAATTTTGGGAATGGAACATCCGAAAAACCCAAATATCCATTTTTGTCTTGATTGTAATAATCCGAAAAGTCAAGAAGGCGTGAAAGTTAACTTTTTTCCTTGTCATGGCCAGGGTGGAAACCAGTACTTTCAATTTACTAAGCTAAGTGAAATAAGGTAAGGTATAGATTATACCGTTAATCCTATTGTATCATACAGGTTAACGAATTGATTATTCATTATTGAACAAAATTATTGTCCGCGCAACAGCTTATTTGTCTCGCGCTAATTTGGCCGCGTAACCTAGCAACGCGAAAGGACAAGTAACAATTTCCTTTTTTTTTGTTGTTGCACGGACAATCAGGTTGGATATGATCAGCCAGTTTTTATTGGAAATATATGCCCTTTACGGTAAAGGCTTTACCACTTATTTTTTGTTAATTCAGTTGAATTTAAACACTACTAAGTTTGACACAAACTCTAGTGATAAATATCTTTCGGTACTGGTATATACAATCATGCCCAGGCAAATTTTTTTTGTGAATAAGGGGTCCTATTTCCCACGTGACGTGGAAAAGTGTAGAGTACACTTTTGTCTAAAGTACACCCGGAAACGCTATCACCTTAAATATTCACTTGAAATATCACTTGGAATATTTACTTAAATATCACTAAAATATTCAACCACTAGACAATGCAATGAAAATGACATGTTCCTAACTGCTCAAGCACCATATGCTGTGCTTAACTATTGTCAAGGTCGTTTGCGCGATGAAAAAAGTCCACCCCCAAACCAATATTGGATATTGGATGAACAAGATCGCATCTACAATCCATCCACGCATACGTGTTTAACCGTTCAAGGCCAACAAGTACTAATCCAGCCCTGTTCCACCTCTGCCATGCAAAAATTTAGATTTGGAGAAAATAAACTTTTTTAAACGAACAGTATATATGTACTTATTTATGCGTTTACTTTGTAGTGTGGTGAGAAATTTCATTTCAAATGACGAAATCGGGAAAATATGTTGACCGTTTTATAGAATTATTATACATTTACCACTATTTATTTGCATGTTGATTTTTATAACAGTTGTTTATAAATATATGTTAAGATATGGCTCTGTGGTGGTACTCTTGAAATACATCCTTGTAGTCATATCGGGCTTGTTCCGTCCACAAATAAAACAATAAATGAAGAAACGCCACTAGTCAGGGATCACAGAGAATAATTGTAATTTTCTTATATGAGTTACTAATAACTATATATCAAATATATCCGAAAGCAATTTTCGGTAATGTACATGTTAATCAAGAGCGATATGTCAACTTATTGTCGTGATTTTAAAACGCGAAAAAATCTTTTTAGCAGAAATGCAAATTTCTCCTCGAAAAATTTGTCCGTGAGAAAAAATATCAAAGGCTGAGTCACACAAAAATATTTTTAAAGAAGGAAATCGCCTTTCCGTGATTTGCCTTTCAGTGATTGGCCAAGCGCGCTCAAAAAAGGACCAATGCGAGGCCACATAGGACTCAGGCGCGCTGTCAAGCAACGTTACCAAAAAGTGGTAACATGATTTATTTTTTCTCGTTTGAAAATCACTGCGATATTTGACTTGAAGTTATCAGAATCAAGTTATAAGAATGAATGGCCAATCTCTGNGTTAATCAAGAGCGATTTGTCAACTTATTGTCGTGATTTTAAAACGCGAAAAAATCTTTTTAGCAGAAATGCAAATTTCTCTTCGAAAAAATTTGTCCGTGAGAAAAAATATCAAAGCCTGAGTAACACAAAAATATTTTTAAAGAAGGAAATCGCCTTTCCGTGATTTGCCTTTCGGTGATTGGCCGAGCGCGCTCAAAAAAGGACCAATGCAAGGCCACATAGGACTCAGGCGCGCTGTCAAGCAACGTTACCAAAAAGTGGTAACATGATTTATTTTTTCTCGTTTGAAAATCACTGCGATATTTGACTTGAAGTTATCAAAATCAAGTTATAAGAATGAATGGCAAATCTCTGGCTGAAACTTTACGAAAGTAAAAAAATAATATAACTATCACTTAATAATGTTACACATAATGTGGTTCCCACTTTAGCTTCGCGGAAATTTATTGCTAGCGCTTGGCTTGATCAATTTAGGCACCAGTTCACTCGTCGATTTCCGACAGCCAAAAGGCATCATGTTGATGATAAAGTTTTAACCCATATACGTAAATTCAGACAAGAGGTTAGTATATTATTGTCCCACTTACCAAGATAATTGGGTAGGGCGATGAGTAACATACTTGAAAATCCGGGTGTATACCACGGTAGGTTAATCAACAACAGGCATTTTTGGGGTACTAATTATTTACTTAGAAAAAATGCGAGCGATTTTCGTGGTACCTGAATACAATCGTAAAAGATTTAAACATACGCGGGAAGGATGAATTAATTTATAAGGGGCCAATTAAAGTTACATTGAGGACGTTGCCAAATTATTGTGTTGATGGGACCGATAATGAGTTGACAATCCGGCAATGCACTGGCGAAGGAAACCATCAGTACTTTGAGCTATCGTCCGACGGACAAATAATTCAATATTTGAATATTGAACTTTGTATGGAAGCTCGTCCGTCTAGGGTTCGAATTTTCTAAGTTAACCTATGGCCCATAGGCTATGGGCTCCGCTAATCGCACGAGTATATCCGAGTAATTTGGACACTTTTCATTTCTGGCGTTCCTGTTTAAGATTTTTTTTAATTTTATAGCCCCAAAACATGTCTCCTTTTGTTTTTTATTTTTGAGTTTAAATTCGTGAACTAAGGGTTAAATCGGATCATATACAGGAACAAAACTTTTGTTACAAAAGTACTACCGGTTGAGTTTCAGAAAAATTGGCAGAGCGTTTCTAGATTGTTTGAAAATTTCTTCAATTGTTTTGTCAGGGTATCTCTTACTTGTGTAGTCCGCTCTCCCAATAAAAAAAACAATCGAAGAAATTTTCAAAGAATCTAGAAACGTTCGACCTATTTTCATGAAACTCAACCGGTAGGTGCAAAAGTCTTTTTTTTTCATTCAAAAACTGAAATCTCCCCATCTAGAAAATATGAACAAAAATTCCTGTGATATGCTGAGTATCTGAGTGTGTCGTGATTTCGAACCCTGGTTTGCCCAACGTCGTTTTTCGTAAATGCGAAAAATCGTCACAAAGTCAACGCTGGACATTTGATGTGAATGAAGCAACCACAAGTATCTATCATACATCTACAAATTTATGCTTAGAAGTGCTTGAAAATTTACAATTAGTACTGCGACCTTGTTTTTCCGAAAATGATGGTCAATATTTTTCATTGTAATTTCTTGCATTATACTTATAAGGACGTTATAATAACGTACATTCCATGCGCCTTAATTTTTCAAAAAATGCCATGAAAAAAGTGAAAATTTCACTATTATAGAAATGAAAATTTGAGACAAATAATTTTTAAAGAAATTGCAAGATAACGAGACGAACGGGAAAAATGAAGGATAACTGGCTGGAACATAATGGCGCAAGGGGGTTATACGATTGCATTTCTTTTTTCTTTTTTTGTATGAATATTACCAATACCTCATTATACGAACACCTATGTGACATAGGCTATGTCATAGGTCCTATGAATCACAGGCTGAGTTAAAATTAATAAATTATTTCCTAAATAATCAATTTGTTGTACATTTCCTTTTGCATTTATAAAACTTCCATTAAATAAGTTCCGTTAAAACACGCTACCCAATATGCCTATTTTTGGCATTGATTTTCTCGAATTTTGTCAAAAGATTTTTCAAGTTCTGTTTCGAATAGTGATGATAAAAAAAAGGAAATGGCCAGTACGGGGATCGAACCCGCGACATTCGCGTTATTAGCACGACGCTCTAACCAACTGAGCTAACCGGCCATGTGGGAAGAAGACATATTTATTTTCTCTAAAAACTAAAACTACTACGGTTGTACTAATTCCGATAAACGAAATTTTTTATTCTCAGGGATAGCGACCGTAGTACGCGGTCATCGTGGTAGGCTGTCACCGTACTAATGTGAATTTAGTAGTTAACCCTAGACCGCACAGTTGGTTAGCCTGGTTTCAAAATGAAATATTTCTCGGATAATAAAAGGTGTAAGAAATACGCTACGTAAAAGTTATTTACGATTGAAAAATGACCGTGACAGATGTGTCCACGCTGCGCGGTGTGGGGTTGAAATGCTATTTTTCGATATTTTTGAGACATTGGCCCAAAAAGCGGACTGCATGAGCACACTGTGTCTATGTATCCATTGGAATGGTGTTTCAGTGGGCAACTTCTTCAAGCATAATACACGTAATAAAAAACACGCTATAAGCTGTTATCTTTCAGAACCAAACGACAAAAAGTAAAGGGTAAGGTAAAATTGAAAAATCACGGCGTAATGGGTAAAAAGTAACGAGGTAGGGGTTTATAGTACCTGGCTGGTTTCAGCGTATTTGGAGTATTTTTAAAATTTGAATATTTTTCAACCCCAAATTCTGGCGGTCCCTAAGACCAATTTCGGACTGGTTTCGTCTTTAAAATCTTGAAATCGCGATATCTCACGTCCCTATTTATGGATTTGGTTGATTTTTTATGCGGTCTTAGAATTTTTTTCATTTTTATTATATTTCCGGTTATTTTCGGTCACTTCCGGTTACTAGAAAAAAAGTGAAAATCAGAAAAACCGGAAATCGATAAATGTAACCAAGCCAAAAAACCGCCGTGTCAAACTTACCAGGAATCCTTTTTTTAATTTCAAAAATTCTTATTCTGAATTTGGCCCGGTATGAGTGTCCAGGAGCACTGTGTTAAATATCGTTGAAAGTTCCTGCAATACCATGATAATATAAAACGCCATTTTAATAGAATGTCAAGTTTAAATTTATTTTTTAAGGTTGAAAAATTTGGTCTCTGTGTTTTCAGGGCAGCACGACAGACACTCTACAAACATACGTACTTCATGCGTCACATCGCATGTTAACTTGAAACAATTCACACGAATCAATTTATAAAAGTGGTGGAAAATGATTGCAGAAAAAAAGTCTAAAGCTGGTATCAAAACAAGCAATGAGACCGAACATTTATTAGTGAGTCCACTTGGCTCGCAAACGCTAAACGTTGGTTTGCGACATTTGGCAAAATTTGGTTTTGTTTCCAGACTTCAATTTATAGCGATTGTCAATAATGAAAGCGCTAGTTTTGTAACCTACGCAAAAAGACATTTTCGAACAATTTTGGACTCAATATTACACGACGAAAATAGACGTCAAAATGCTGGGTCAGAAAGTCATGAATTTTGAAACAGTGGGTAGAAATCCAAAAGAGATATAAAATTTGGATTACTGCTCTACTGTTAATAAATTATATTTGGATCATACAATAAACATTATATTTTGATTTTAAGAAGGGTCAAAGTAAGGTCGAATAGGAAAAGTGGGGGTTTACAAAAAAAGAGATGGGCAAACACGCTGATTTTCGGGAATAGTTGCTGTGTTCAACTGCTGGCCCGGCTGGCTAAATCAGCACATTGTTGGTAAATTTCGGCAGGGCAGTCATCGCCCACCTGCTCTTCCAAATACTTTTTGATGTCGGCGGCTTCTTGCTTCCAGAATCCACCATTAAGTTCGAAACACTAAAATTTTACATTAGTTTCAATTCTAATTTTGCAAATTATATTTTCATCAAATTAGTAGCATCGCTAGAAGGTTTAACTCCTGCGGTTCAAAAATACAAATGGACTACAAACTCTGACCAGTTGTTTGTCCGACATGTTAATTCGAAAAACATTTGGTACGTAAATATTATATTGGCTAGATAACTGCGCAGTGTGCAACAGATAAAGATGGGGTTCCTGCTCAATTATTACTCTAAATTCCGACCAGATAAAGGAACGAGCGGTAATTTTGGCCAAGTATATGCTGGTCAGATAACTGTGCAGGCCTTGCACTGTAGGGGGTTATAAGTAATCGATAAAAATACAGTATTTGTCACTGACTTGAAGGTGCCAAAACTAGCTGTGTTTGCCAAATATTTGTTTTTAGCTTACGCTTCAAATATTATTTCGAATTAGTTGAATTACAGATTACATTTGTAGACCTTTTTCTGAAGTCAATAAATACCAAAATTTAGTGAACTTCAGATTAAATTTCTATTAAACGTACCGAATCCATATCCACACCATCGCAGCCGTCCATGTTGATCGAGCCATCAACTGGAATTTTGCCGATAATGGAGTCTTGTGCAATTTCTTCACCATCACACCGCCTAATGATCCATTCTAGCACACGTGCATTTTCGCCAAATCCGGGCCAGATAAATTTGCCGGCAGCATCCTTGCGGAACCAGTTAACATGNTTGGAATCCTCTCGGCGTGATTAAAAAAAATAGCCCAAAAAAAAAATTTCGAATTTCGAGTTCAGTGCCTCCCCTTGAAGGTGCCAAAACTAGCTGTGTTTGCCAAATATTTGTTTTTAGCTTACGCTTCAAATAGTATTTCGAATTAGCTGAATTACATTTGTAGACCTTTTTCTAAAGTCAATAAATACCAAAATTTAGTGAACTTCAGATTAAATTTCTATTAAACGTACCGAATCCATATCCACACCATCGCAGCCGTCCATGTTNATCGAGCCATCAACTGGAATTTTGCCGATAATGGAGTCTTGTGCAATTTCTTCACCATCACACCGCCTAATGATCCATTCTAGCACACGTGCATTTTCGCCAAATCCGGGCCAGATAAATTTGCCGGCAGCATCCTTGCGGAACCAGTTAACATGGAAGACCTTCGGCATATGGCGGCCAGATTGGTTTACATCAAGCCAGTGTTGTAAATAGTGTCCAAAGTTGTAGCCGAAGAACGGCCTCATTGCAAATGGATCATTCATGATGACCTTAAATATTGCGTTGTTAAATACTTTACATGGTTAAATACTTTGCATGGTTGCTTATTTAAATTAAAAACCATTAAAGCAATCATAAAATTAGTTTTAAATTTAAATTTCTCAGATATTGAACCAGTTCTTCCCATTTAACTAAAAATGTATTTTTCTTTCAAATTTTTCATGCGCAGAGCGGTTCAAAAAATCACGGACCAATCGGATTGGCCCGAGCCATAATTATTGAGTTTCGACGTAGAACCTAGTACATAATTTTTACCCTTTATCGCCCTTTATTCTTAAATATTGTAATGTTTTTTGCCCAGCCTTTTAATTAATATACAGTCCTGTACTACAGAGGGTCGCGACCGGTACCAAATTAGGGGCCGTCAAATAAGGGTTCTTACTTTACTAGCGTGCTCTGCAGCAGCTGTGGCTTCGGATCGCATGGCAGCACCAATAAAAACACCGTGTTCCCATGAGTTAGCTTCAAATACTAGTGGGACACCTTCTGGTCGCCGTCCACCGAATATAATGGCATCAATTGGGACGCCCTCCAGTGATTCCCATTGTGGATCAATTGTTGGGCACTGTCCGGCCGGGGCGCAAAATCGTGAATTAGGGTGAGCCGCTGGCGTGCCTGATTCTTTTGTCCATGGGTTATTTTTCCAGTCGATGACGTCTCCTGTTGGCTCGTGGCCAATACCTTCCCACCAGACATTACCATCAGAAGTCTCAGCTACATTTGTATAAACAGAATTCGAAGCCATTGTCTGAATAAAATAATTTGAGTTAAAAGTACGTGAAGTAAAATACGGGCCGCTTAAATAGGCAATATTGTACACACAGGGTGCGCACTAAACTATCCGGTCATTAACCGTCCACTTTGAGGCCGAAAGTTAACGCCTACACGGTCCGACCAATTGATTGGTCGTTGTAACCAATCATTCACAAGTTTCCAGATGTCCTAGTGAAATTCCCTTCACTGATTGTCATTAACTGTCCACTTTTCATAAAATTTTTGCGGCCAGTTAACTACATGACTTCTATTTAGCTATATTTGCCTCTAGTCGATTACTAATTAACATTTTTTTTATTAGGATTTGAAATTATGGCGTAGACGTTTTAGGTGGAAAACAGAACTTGAAAACTGTTATCAGTCTTTTGGTCAAAAAACTGTCAAAAAAAAAAAATTCAAGTTAGAAAATTTGAAGTAGAAAATATTTCTCGGCAAATAAAAAAAACGCAATTGTTTTCTTAGGTATAACTTATACCGTATAAGGTACGAGTACGAAATAAAAAAGCCTACCTTCATAGCATTTGGATTGGTGTGCATTGATGTGCCTGGGGCAACCCCGAAAAAGCCGTTTTCAGGGTTAATGGCTCGAAGTCGGCCTTCTGAATCAAATTTCATCCATGCAATATCATCTCCCACGCATTCGACTTTCCAGCCCGGAATCGTTGGTGCCATCATGGCCAAGTTTGTTTTACCACAGGCGGAGGGGAAGGCCGCGGCCACGTACTTCTTTTCGCCAGCTGGGTTCGTGATGCCCAAAATCAGCATATGCTCGGCAAGCCAGCCCTCTTCGCGGGCAATCGTCGAACCAATTCGAAGGGCAAAACACTTTTTGCCCAGCAGCGAGTTGCCACCATAACCAGAACCAAACGAGATAATTTCTTGGTCCTTTGGAATGTGGGTGACAATGACCTGTTCGGGATTGCATGGCCAATTATTGGTTAATTCGCGTTTAAGGGGTAGCGGACAGCCGACGGAATGCAGACACTTCACAAACGGCCCATCACCGATTTCGGACAAAACTTTATCGCTAACGCGCGTCATAACATTCATTGAGGCGACGACGTAGGGCGAATCCGTCAGTTCGATGCCGTTTTTGGAGATTGGGCCGCCGATTGGACCCATTGAGAATGGAATCACGTACATGGTCCGGCCCTTCATACAGTCGGGAAACCTTTCTTGAATCGCAGCGGTTAAATCGGTAGGTGAGATCCATTTTCCCAACTTGCCTGAAAGAAGAAATGTTCATTTAAGGTCAATTTGCATAGTGCTGTTTGGCGAACAAATAAATGTACATGCCTCAAAAACGCCTTAATTTCTTGAGTATTAGGGCAAGTTCGCAAGTTTATGGGCGTTATGGGCACGTTTTGCCTTACTGCTTTTGATTGGTGGGAAATCAGAGCGAGTAGCTGTCCGCTTATTTTTTCGTTGCGTACATGTATAGGTTGACCAAAATTTCGAATAAGCAGACACTTAGCAAAGGGTTACTAGGAGGCTTTTTTAGTACAAATTGTTTTGTATCTTTTTATTTTACTTTTCAATGATAATTATGCTAAAATATCATGAATTAAAAATATTCAATAAATTTAACGCATATTGCTCATTTGACTCATTTTGGCTGTCAGAATACACTGAAATCTAGGTCAAACCCAGTAGTTCGGTTGACGGACCGACAGGCATATGTGGTCATAAGACCCGCGAAAATATCAGCAACATTTTAGTAATCAACAATAAGCTTTGACTTATAACTTGAGCCGTGTTTATATCTTCGAGCTGTTACGGGGTTTGGCATTTTAGCCAACATTCAATTGTGACTTTGGCATTTTAGCCAACATTCAATTGTGACTTGGTTACCCTAACCAAGGGTCACCAAGTCACGGAGCGTTCCTTATAGCCTAAACCTGACTCCCACATCTCCGTATTTGCTTCGTAATTAATATGTCACTGGTCATACCCCGTGTATAGCCGGTAACAGAGCCAAATGAATTGGGTAATTGCCCCGTTACAAATCTTAGACAACGATTCTAAAGCTACTAATCGCAATTAAACTCAACTTTAGCTTTCAGAAATGGTCTGCTGAAAAACAAATTAGATACAAATTACGTGTATGTTACCTATCATATGTTATATGCATGAATATTTTTATGTTATACAAATATGGGCAATTTATGAGAAGGTATCTTTTGTACAAATGACATCAATTCTATATTTTGACCCCTGGGGCTAGAAGTTAATTCCGAAATAATAATTTTAAACGCAGATCGTTTTTTTTTTTCAAGAAAAGACTTAAAACTAATTTTGTAACTTTTTACGTAAGGCTGAGAAAGAACGCCAAACCGATGCACTGTGACATATTAAATTTGATCTATGTTTGAAGTTGAAGTTGAACACGGGCAAGGCGTATTTCAGGGTGGTATTTTAGGGTGTGGCTAACTCTGACGGTTACTTTTAAACTTTGTCTTTCTATAAATAATTACCTTCGACTCCAGCTTTTGGAATGGGTATCGTTTCGCGCTCATCCTCTGTACAGATAACCGTTTTTGATTCGACTCGGGCAACATCCTTAGGGTCTGTTTTCGCCAAGTAGCAATTGTCTAGCTTTGGGATTGGCTTGAGTAATTTTTGCTCGATGAGAGTCGCAATAATTTTTTCGTTTTCTAAATGAGCAAAATATTCTCACTTTTCTACTGAATTTTAACTTTAACATAAAAACATTTTTTAAAGAAATAAATTTGATAATGTTAAAATTAAATTTACCTGCTGCAGATCCATCACATACGACGATATCATCCGGCTGGCACAGTTCAGCCTTTTCCAGAATATATTTTTGAACATTTGGGGCCAAATGAGAAACGGACGCCGCCGAGTAACATCTTTCAAGTCGAAGAAATAACTGTGGACGAGACCTTGGTAGAATTATTAAATATTTTAAAGTGTTTTTATTTTTTCAAATGAAACCTAATAGCTGATTTTAAGACCACTTCATAATCTTTACATAGCTCGATTTGTAAAGAACAAAATTATCAGCTCCAATAGGGGCCTCACGCGTTCCTAAGAGTTAATTTTAATTGCACTAACCTTTGTAAACTTGTCCGCGTTATAGAATGTAAAAGTTTCATTTTGTGAATAAATAAACAAACGTTCTCTTTCTGTCTTTAATATTTATATTGTCAGTCGCCTATTTTTTTAACAAAAAAAAATATAAAGATGACTGATTTTTTTCTCAGCGTATTTTCTTAGTAGAATGGTACCGGTATTTGCCCGCGGGCAGCCGCACTTTTATGATTGGTTCATGCTTGGGTGGACTTATCAGGCAGGAGCAAGTTGTTTAATCATTAACAGGCAAACAACGATTTTTTTTTGTAAGTTTACGATGTCGATGATCTCGATGCCGAAATAAGTTAACTCGTCATGCTTGTCTAAATAGTAGCCCGGCCAGATTTTCAAAAAAAAAAAAATATAAAGGTTGAGGGGCGTCTGATAAATTGAAATGATAGTCAACAATTAAAGTAATAAATGTGGCCTCGTTCGACCTCATAAATCGCTACGAACCATAAAATATCCTACAGACTTAGGGTATTCAAAGTGTTATTTTTTTATTTTATTTCTGATGAGATATATATACAGCGCCAGCTCTCGTTTCAGTTGTACTTTTGAGCCGTTTCAAAAGATTTTATTTGTTAAACAGTCTATTTTGGCCTTTACATTGTATTTCTAAAAATATTCGTTGCTGTAGGTTTTAATAAATTTTTATTTAACCACCACGTCGTGACCACGATGTATTTTGTCGGTATTAGCTAACACTCCCTGAAGTTAACCGCCTCGTTTATAATCTATAAACGTGGCGGTTAACTTCAGGGAGCGTAGGTGTGGAAATATTATTATATTAAGGCAACCCATACTTTAATAAATCAGGTTTATGAAATTCATAAACCTGAACTTATTATAAGTACTAACAAATACAAATCCTAAAATTAGCATTTATATCTTTTGGTACATTTTCGTAAACATAAGCAAAAAGATAAATATATACCACTAAAAAGTACTGGCTGATGTTAAACCTACTTCACGGTTTTCATTTTTTTACCTTTGACAGCCTAGGAAGACTTCAAATTATGCTCCTATAGTTTTGTGGTCACTGTTAACCACAAATGGATATGGTAAAATACGAGGCCCCGGCTAACCGACAAGAAGACAAAGATAAAATATATTAATTGTCTAATTTGATTGATCGCATAAAAACTAATGGATTACGTTTATGATAAACAGAAATTACTATTTTATATTTATCTTCATAAAGTTCGTTTACAAACTGATTTTTGGGTGTGAAGTTATCGAATTAGACAAGGCAATAGTCTTTAAATTATAGACAAGTTGTTACTTTTTTTAAACAGTTTGTTTCTTTTTGGAAAATTTGTTATTTTGTCTGCAGTCGAAACTCTGGACTCGTCTTTTACCATGAAAAAGTATTTCCGCCCAATTTTGTTAACTGAAGTATCATTTTAAACAAAATAATATATAATTTATTACATTTATGTGCAGAAAATTCATTTAGTTTAACGCTTCAAACGAAAAAAAAAAAATATTAATGAGTCAAAAAATTTTGTCTGATAAACGAAAAAACTGCACAATTCGAGAGTCGTTTGCAAAACCTCGGTCCGAAAAATGTGCACAATTGGAAAGTCGTTTGATAAAACTTGGGTCTGAAAAACGTGCACAATCAGGCAGTCTCGTAAAATTTCCTGAAAAAGTGCATAATTAGTCAGTCGTGCACAATTGGAGGGTGCACAATTGGAGGGTGCACAATTGGAAGGTCGGGACTGTAATTGATATTTTATTAAATTAGTAAAATAAATTTTAAAATAGGTCGCGCTAAAACAATGAGTTTTATGGGACGGCTAATTTCCCACTTATTATTTGGTGTACCACCTGAGAGCGTTACACAGATTGTCACCAAAATAGCCTTTGACCTACATTTGCACGCATCCCATAATGACCTTAAGTTAAAGGGCGTTTTCAGTCTATTTACATTTTGTACAATTACGCATATGTTCTTCAAACAAGCAAATAATGTTTTGACCTTAAAGGCATTATATCCTAAATTGACTTTTACTGCAACTTTGGAAATGAAGAATATGGGTGAATGAAAAAAGTTAGATAGTTGCTAAGTATGAATAGCCTAGTTTTAAGGTCTAATACCTTCGATGGGCCGTTTTTGGGACTCTATCGAACCGCGACATTCCCACTCAAGTTTACAAAGGGACACTTATTTTAGTTTTTTACCATAAATGGCAAATGTCCAAAGATTATATCTTGGTAAGATAACCTGTCAGGTGATGTATTTTACCTCTAAACCTCATTAAACCACAATATCCGGATTAAAACGGTGCAGACTTATAGATATATACACAGGGTGCGCAGTTATCTTGCGAACTTGATCCATGAAAAGTCGCAAGATAACTGCTCAATGTGTAGGCGAAAACGATAAAAAAACCCAAAAAATACACGATTTCGCAAGATAACAGCACGATCGTTTTTTTCTAGAACTTTTCGCAAGATAAGAGCACGAGCGGGAAATTGCGCAATACAAAATTGTTATTATCCAATGACAGACCGATCGGATAAACTCATGAGCGGGGTCCAAATAAAAATAAGCAAAAAATAGTTTAAAAAATTTATTTATTTTTTGTTTGGAGAATTTCCGGCCAGGTAAGTGCGCAGTGGGTATATGTAGTAGCTGGAAATTTTTGCTCCAAAATGTACATGTGTATATCATTTCACTGTTAAATTTTTTTTTCATGATTGATAAACAATCTACGGAGATGATACTTGATTATTCACCACTCTTTATTTTGATTTATTATTACACCCTCTGCGCACTTATCAGACAAGTTGACCCACCCGTGCTGTTATCGGGCAGGTTTTTTATTTGCCCGATTACTATTAACTTTACCCCTACGCCCTGCACAGTTATCGGGGACCCTTCGTAGTTATCGTGTGGGTTTTTATCAGGAAACCTGCCCAATAACTGCGCATGTGGTGTATTTTTAAAGTTTTATAAAAATCAATGAGTAGAATTTTGGACCTTTAACCGCTTGTTGGAACAGACGGGGAAAGCGTTCACAATATAGATTTTTTTTCGCAAGATAACTGCTCAGTGCGTGGGCGGAAGAAGCGAAAAAAAGTTTATTGAAAAGTCGCAAGATAAGCGTACGAGCGGCAATTTTCGCAAGATAACTGCTCGCAAGATAACTGCGCAACCTGTGTACTTATGATTTGTATATTTAATATTCATGCCTAAGTTTCTCAGATCGTTCCCTCACATACCTCGAATTTGTTTTGCTCGAAATTGTTTCTTCAGAAGCGAGTGTAACGTCAGAATTTTCCTGATCTTGTAAATGATTATCACACTAAACACGGCTCAGAACAACTAACTTGGCTAAGCTTATTGTGTCTGCTTTGTAAGCTACAAGCTGTAGTTAGCAAACAAATTAACCCCATCATGGACGCTTATCCCTTGACGGACGTTTGTCCCTCGGATGTTTTTTGAGAACTGAAAAGTCTCTGTGGCCGATTCCTGACACTCACAACTGGAATTGCCCTCATATTCGTTTAAGTTTTCAAAAAGAATTTGGTCCCATTTTTTCATGATCTTATAAATCTCACGGAGAATGTTCTCATCCAGTCTGCTGAGTTTCATTCTTTATGCAGCAAATAGGACGATAGTTTTAAATTGTAAATTTCTGTTTTTTTCTTCTGAAAAAGAAAATTAGGTATTTCTTAAGGAAATTAGTTGCACAAATAATGATTCTGTAATTAGTTATTCATCGTGTATGAATAGACAGGAAGTCGTTATATTTATAAATTTCAACAATTTCCTTAAATTAATGTTATACAGTATAGTACTGTAAACTTTGTTTTACTCCAGGTATTCGGCTATTAACAACTTGGAACTAATACAGTTGATATGGTACCGAAGTGACAATAACAGAACGAAGTGACACTTTTCGGAGTTTTTTTTGCGCAAACGTGACGGAACGACACTTTTCAGAGTTTTTTGAGCAAAAATGACGGAACGAAGTGATTGGGCATGATTCCAATTTTACTACTCCGCTCCTCGCTCAGGCTGTTGAGAAAAAAAAACGGAAAAGAAAAAGAGGAGTTTTTGGGCGCTACTGAGACTG